>MVGT01000203.1:1900-29284 GCA_002174775.1 Macleaya cordata
AAATTCGACAAATATGACATGAATGAACTCATGGACCTAACAATCTCCCCCTTTGTCATTTTCGTGACAAAGCCATACATAAGAAAATTGTATAAAGAACCTTCCCCATTACAACACATATTTTCTTACACATGACACAATGGAACTTAGAACACGGATTGTAATAAACAACCTATTTCCTGCACATGCTAATAAAATAAGTCAAGGAATATTATAAAATATTAAATACATACCTTGAAGAATGGTTAGAGCATTTAATGAGAGTAGATATAATATCTCTCTCCCTTTGTCAAAGCTTCTCCCATCTTAAGATATCTTCCAATGGTGGTGAGTTGAGGTTTGCACAAGTCTTCTCTCCTTCACTATAAGTCTTCATTGGTTAAAAATGTAGAGACAACTTGCATACTCTCATTGACCATATTGAGTTCGATTTGACATGTAAATTGACAAAACCCATGAGGGAACTTATGGACCTTACAACTTCTTTATTTTAGGATTACCAATTATACCCCTAATTTTATATCTTCAAGTAGGTTTTAAACAATTAATTTTTCCTATATAATAGGGATAATATATGGAAAGATATATATTTTAATTGTGTTTTATATATAGATATAGATATTAATGATTAAGGTAGTTTTTAGGTAAGCTTAAAATAAGTTGCAAGTTTTTATTGATATTAGGGCATAACAGCATGTGTGGAGGGGATGCTCAGTTAAAGGGATCTTCAAAATGTCTAAAATGGTAAAGAGGGAGGTTTATTTTAGTGGGGTTTTTTTTTTTGACACCTACAAAAATAACTACATCCCACCGTCACCATCCTCACTGCCACCATCAACAACACTTCCACCACCCCAACTCTCTGATCTCTCTCTCTGTAACTGGCGTGGTTACGAGTGTTATTTTGTGCACCCTCATTTAACAGAGGGTGCACATTCACTCCTCTTTCATTGGTTAAGTGTTTTACGGTGTTAATGCACTTATTTTAAGGCTCAATTTACACCGTCAAACACTTGAACCAATAAAAATGAAGGTAACGTGCACAGTGGGTGCATAAAATAGCTTTCCGTGGTTACTGGAGGTGGTGGTGGTTGAGGTCGTGGCAGTACTAGGCTGCTGGTGACGATGGTGCATGCCTGACCCTGAGGCAAAGCAGCACAAGCTTTACTTTGGGCCCCAAGAATTAGGGGGCCACCTAGGTCCACTAGTACATTAGTAGTTGGGGGTAAATTGAAAAAAAATAATTAGAAGGTTCTTTTAATAAAATAGTTACTTAGTTGGGGCCATAAAAAAAATTGAAAGATAATAACTTAATTCCCAATTCGATGGGATCTACAAAACCGAAAACATGAACAAAAAAGGAGAAGAAAACCCTAACGGTGCTCTGCCTACTCTCCTCGGACCTCGCCGCGACACCACTTAGCCTTTTTGGAAAGAAATTTCTTCACTATCTTCTTCTTTCTTCTTCACTTATTCTTCTTATTATTCATTTTTGTTTTAAATTTCACTAAATCAGTAGATCTAAGTATCTAACTTCACCGTTGAAGTATGTGAACAACTTAAATAGTTATACTTTGTAAGTTTTTTTTTGTTTTAGTTATCTCTAATTCTAATTTAGTCATTTTTATCTTACTGATAAAAAAAAATGATATCCTATTTCTATTTAATTGGGTTATATTTTTTGAAGATTGTTTAATTTAGTTGGTTTGTTAAGTTGTTCTATAGATAAATAATTAGATGTAAGATGTTAATTGTTTGAGCCATAATTATCTATTTGATCTTTGTTGCAAAAATATTAATTAAGTAATTGTTTGATGAGTCTAATTACTTTAGAAGGAGGTTTTGAAACAATAAACCTAGATTGATTTTTGACGAAGGTTTAAAGAGGACTTGTACATATTAACCTTAATTGAATTGAAAAGGGTTGAATAGATTGGCTATGTTATCGATTAAAAAAGATATGCCAGTAAATTTTGATTATAATCTTTAATTGGTGATTTTGCAGCTAAAAATTCGAGAAAAATAAACTTTCAGAAATTACTTTTGTCTTTATATGGTATACTT
Source organism: Macleaya cordata (assembly GCA_002174775.1). Lineage (NCBI taxonomy): Eukaryota > Viridiplantae > Streptophyta > Magnoliopsida > Ranunculales > Papaveraceae > Macleaya > Macleaya cordata. The sequence continues at coordinate 3,965 of MVGT01000203.1, forward strand.
GGTGTTTCTCCTTTGGGCCACATTCTTTTGAGTTCGCTTCGGGCCTCTTAATTCTCAGGACCGACACTGCGATGGTGGCCAGGTTGTGGCATTGTGATGGGTGTATTTGGGTGTAATTATTTGAAGAAGAGAGCCCCTCATAAATACATACTAGGGACTGAATCACTCCATTTGGGATAAATCCCAAAAAGTAAGCATCCCCCATCCATTTTGTATTGTCTAAATATCAACCCCTTTTTTAATTTCCTTGATATCAAACATGTCAAAAATACCCAGATTTAATAAACAAATAAATGATTAAATGAATGGGAATTTGAGTATGTGGTCCCTTTTTAGTAATGCAATTAGGGGTTGGTCTCTGTTTTTATGAAACAGCTGATTTAGGTCCCATTTTGGATGAAAAACGTTAAGATTTTGTTAAGTGGTGCATGCTCATGTCACATGTGCAATTTATGATATATTTACTCTCACGTTCTTATCATGTGAGGGACTTGTCAACATTTTTTGTTGTTTTCCTAAAACACTCAAACATGCACGTGTCCTAAATCTAGATCACTTGATCCAACGTTCAATACAAACCCAAAATACGACCGTTTGCCTAACGGTCATATTCTTCTTCCACCAAAATAAATAGGACTGAAATCATCAACTTCTTCCCTATCAAAAGCTTGCCAATACAAATAGAGATATCTAGATTTTATTGTAGTGTCTAAAAAATTGTTTTGTTCCATTCCTTTTTCAATTAGATTAGGGTTTCTTTTGATTTCGTTCGTACGTACGTCGTCGATCGAAGTGGTTGATAATCGGTGGAAGTGTTGATTCATCAACATGCAGTAAGGTAAGAAATGAAATTTTGAGTTTTTGTACAAAAATACCTTTAGGTTCACAAATCAGCTTCTTTTCGTCATCAATGGCGGATAAAGGGACTTAAATATAACTATGCTGTTATGTTTTCTGTTTTTTGAACAGTGTCTTTACGAGATGACATGCCAAATATGCGGCTTTAACGTGCACTTAGCCCCTACATGCCCATTTATTTAGACACAAGGCAAGTGTAAAAAGTGCAATGGATTTTGCAATTTAATGATTTCTGACACTGAAAAGAACTTGAACATGATGTTTTTGAAGTGTCAAGAGTGCGGGAGTTTTCAATGGTTGGATGAAGCTGCTTTAGAGAGCGCTAGTGCTGTGGGTTCCAGTTCTACTCCAAAACAGTGTAAGATACTTGGTTGTTTCGAATGCGGCGAAAAAGACTATTGGAAGAACAATTGCCCGTGGGTTGGTGCTCCATGTAGGAATGAAGACTGTAAGGGTACTAGGGAGGTGAAGACTTCAAAGTGGGAAAGCTACGAAGGTGTGAAGTACATATAGTGCAACAAATATGACGACAAACATTGGTTCAGTAAGGCCTTGAAGTTAAAAGAGGCCCTTAATTCTTGCAATCCCCTTGGACCCCGAATAGTTCTTGACACCACTCTTGAAGATTTTTGCACTAAATTCCATACTAATATGAACTTAAAAAAAAATTGAAAATTGTACCTCAAGGGATTGTACATGCTAATTTACTTATATTGTACCTCATGGTATTGTACCTATTGATTACTACTTATATTGTACCTGATGATTATTATTAATAATGATATTTTAATTTAAAAAATAAAGTCAACGGTAATGTTTCACTCCAAAACAGCACATCCCTTTAGCTAATGTAAAATTCACCAAAAATAAGTTAAATCCATCACCCTAAACAAATATATCAAGTAAAACAAAGTACATATTGTTAGGTCTATGAGTTCACTCATGTCATATTAGTCGAATTTCTTGTCAAATGTAACTCAAGAAGGGCAATGTAACTTGAGTTAGAGTTAGAGAGTCATGGTTCGGTTCGTTGCGAAGAAAAGACTCCAAGAAGCTCAACTCACCACCGGAACTCATCTTAAGATGGTAAGTGACTTAGAAACTCAATACCATAAGTGGTTAGTTCATATTGAATCATATGAGAAAGTACGGAATGGTAAAAGATTTCAAACCCCTTAAAATTAGTGTTTGGACGAATGCTGTTAGAAAACCACGCTTTTAAGGAAAACTGTGACCTTTTGTACTGTGACCAAGGGTTGGTTTCGAAACCAAAGCTGAAAATGATGTCAGATGGTTTTTGGTTTGGAAACCAACATGTTGGTTTCCAAACCTAAGTTAGTAAACTGCTATTTTGACTCCAGGTGAGTTTTAGTTTCCAAACCAAGCATGTTGGTTTCAAAACCAAAGGGTACTAAATGATTTTTACAGCTTTTAAGCATCTTTTAAACCTATTTTTAATGATTCAAAAAACCTTCTAAGTTCACCATATATTATGAACTTTTAAACATTAATATAAGTGATATATAGATCTAGATTTACACATATAAAACATCACTCACATGAGGTGATGTCGAAAAGAAACACCACAAGGTGTATTCTAAATTATCACTTATGATGGAATATAGTTCTAAATTCAAAAGAGAAAAACATCACTTATTTGCCATGAGTTGATATAATTTTAAAAGAAACACAACCATACACGAGTGTTTTTGATCTAAATCTACACATCACTCACATTGGGTGATGTAGAAAAGAAACACCACATATTGTGTTCTAAATATCACTTATGGTAAAAACAGTTCTTAATCCAAAAGAAAAAATCATCACTTATTAATCATGGGATGATATTATTTTAAATAAAAAAGAAACGCCACCATAATGGGTGTTCTTAATCTAGAAACGTTATTCTAGATCTAGATCTAGAAAAATATTAGAATATTCATCACATGGGATGTTCTAGATCTAGATCTAAAATCACCATTATAAATAGAGTGAGTTAGAACTATTTTCATTATCCATTTTTTTAGATCAATCAACTCTTAACAAGTTATAGGAGAACTACATTTATATTCTTAAGTTTTCAAACTTGTTACTACAACCTTGGAGGTGCTTTAACTCAAATTCTATGGGTTCCAAGTTTTAAAGAGAGAAAATTCAAAGTCTTTATGATAGAGAACTTGATTCTTTTGAGAGCAAGTTTATTCTAACACTTGTTTATAAAGATTACATCTCATGTGTTTAGAATGAATTTTGTTGTGAGTTGAGGTCAAGATAAATCCTTCCCAACAAAAGCCTTTACACATTGTTTAGGTATTCCAGTTGAATTTCGGTGATTGAGCTTGAGGTGTCAAGTTCATGGTGATGTGCTCGTAAAATTCGAGTACTTGTTCAAGGTGCGTAACTTGTAGAGTTCAAGTTGGAGATGCATCATTTTATGGGAGACATTGGTTCATGGATTCAAATTGTATGCGCAACTCATTAACGTTGGCTTAGTGGACTCCAAGTTGTATGCGTAATAATTGATAATCAACTAAGAGAAAAATTCGTGGAGTTCTTATTTGTGGAAAAACTATACACCGTAGCTGATCGGAGCGTAGATGGGGTCATAAATCGTGTCCATCGAGTGTTAAATCGGGTTGTAAGTTTTCAATAACTCTTAGTGAAGTTTTACTGGACTAGGTCCTGGGGTTTTTCCCAGTTTGAGTTTTTCTCGTTAACAAAATCTCTTGTATATATTTCTATATTTACGTAGAGATTAAAATATTCGATTCTTGTTTTTAATTCCATATATTAAGAATCAAATAAGTCAATACTCTTGTTTGAGATTTTTGTTCCACTTATAATCACCATTAAAATTTTAATTTGGTGATAGTGTGATCCCTAACCATAGTTACATTGGAATACGATTAAATCCAACTAAACCGTAGGGTCTATATTGACTTTCAATTGGTATCAGAGTAGGTTCACTTGTTGGGTAGTTGAGTGTGTGTTTTACTAGTTTACATTTTAGTGGTTTTTATACATTCTAGTGTTTGCAGTATGTACTCGTAGAGAAGTTCTTATTGCATTTGAACATGACATTTTATCTACTAAGTATCATACTTTACAACATGTCAATGCATTGCCAAATTTTTTTGTGTTTGCAATCTTATTTTCTTGTCAATATTGAATGAAGTGTATAAACCTTTATTATTGGATGAGAAACAAGCTACTACACAAGTGGTGACTGTTGATGGTCAACCACATCAAGTAGAATATTTTTCTGCAGGTTCATGTTTTTACCTTCCCCTGTTTTGCATTGCATATCATTTTTGGATTGAAGAATGAGTCTTAAAGATTAGTATGCTTTCAAAAAGTGCATTATAATAAAAGTACGTTTTAAGTATTCTTCTTGTTGTTATTGGCTATCTTTTATAGAATACTTGAACATATAATAGATTTCACAAATTTGAATTGCTTTACTTTATTTTGATATAGCTTGTGAATCTCTTCTATAAATCCACATACTTTCTTGACTGATCTATTAATCTTGTGCACATAAGAGTCTTTTGAGTAAGTGTGGTTTTATCCTAGTTGGATCATTGGATGGGTTGGAAATAAAGCTTATAATTCAATGATGGACTGAACTAGCTAGTTAAACTAACTTTCACTAGGATATTATGTTTTGATGAAGTGCTGGAAAAATATTGTTATATCTTGTTATGAAACATCACCAAAACAGTAAGCTCAAGTAAAAGATTTTGAGCTTGGTGAAACACCAAAAGAGTGAGTTCTTATAAAAATTATTGAACTCGGTGTTTGAACACCAAAAAGAGTGAGATCCTGTAAAAAGATTGGGAACTCGATATTCTATATTCTTCATCATTGACCTCATAGTGATCCACTTGGTTCCAATACGGGTACTTTCTTGGTTGTGTCTCCTCAGATATTAGTCGCTTGCAAGTTCAAGGAAAATATTGGGAACAAGTTGGTGATCTATGTCTCATGCTCTTGAGTTCCTAATATTTAATTTAAACTCAAACATGAAGGTCATTAATAGGTAACAAAGTGAGATGGTTCTTTTATTCTGGGTAAGGTTCAGATTTAGAGAAATTAGTAACATGGACAACCTTATCTTATTTTCCTTTTAGGATAGTCTCACATAATGATATTGTTCTCTCAAACACAAACACACACCATAATCAGGATATTGAGTGCTGTGATTTTCATGATTGAGAACTAGCTTGGCTATATTTGAATAAATTTTTGCAATTACATGATTAAATTTTTTTTATTATGATTATGTATTATTTTATTGATAGCCTTGACAACATGATATGAACACAACAAAAATGTCTACTTGCTTATATGGATAACGTAGATTTGTTGAGTGTTGATGCATATTGAACCGGATTAATGTTAAGATTCAAATCTTTTTCATTATCTGGTTGAGGGGGACCTTGCATAGTTTGATTAATTGCATATATTTGTGCATGCATGCTCATTATTTGCATTAGGATAATACTTGAAAAATCTAAAAATATGCATTTTCTCTATTAGTTTACAAAACTAGGATAATCTCACACACTTTGGTTTTATTTCTTATCTTAGCTTTGATACACCTTATAGGTAGCTTTGATAAATTTTGTGGTGTGTGACATATTTTTACTTACCTTCTATCATACATTTTATTGTCTATCTAACTATCTACTTGGTTGAAAGGTAGTTAGATATTTATTCTTATGGTTGGTTGGCTTGTATTTGTATTTCCATACATTGTCTTTCCCAATTTCTCATTGTACTTTTGTTATCTTCTATCCTTTGTCTATTTGTGACAAAAAGAGGGAGAATTGTGTGTTCCTGACTTTGCAAGGGGAGTACTATGTGATAGAAGATATATCACATAGGGAGAAAGATTCTTATAGCACTTATCAAGGGGGAGAGTAAGCTTATTCATTATTTATATTCATAACTTCCATGGTATCTTGATGTGTCTTGTGGACATGTGCAGGAAACAAGTTAAAGGCATCCCATAGAGTTTAATATCACTATTTATTTGGGGGAGTTTTGTCTTTTATCTCTCATTGAGTCTTATGACTGGATTTTGTCACGAAATTGACAAAGGGGGAGATTATAAGTTTCATAAGTTCCCTTATGGGTTTTGTCAATTTCCGTGTCAAATCGAACTCAATATGGTCAATGCGATTTAGCAAGTTGTCTCGACATTTCTATTCATTGAAGACTTAAAGTGATGGAGAGAAGACTTGTGCAAAGCTCAACTCACCACCATTGGAAGATATCTTAAGATGGGAGAAGCTTTGACAAAGGGGGAAAGATATTATCTCTACTCTCATTAATTGCTCTAAACAATCTTTAAGGTTTGTATTTAATATTTTATTAGATTCCTTGATTTGTTTTGTGAGCATATGCAGAAAACAGGTTGTTTAATACAATCTGTGTTTTAAGTTCTATTGAGTCATGTGTAAGAAAATACGAGTTGTAATGGGGAAGGTTCTTTATACTATTTTCTTATGTATGGCTTTGTCACGAAAATGACAAAGGAGGAGATTGCTAAGTCCATGAGTTCACTCATGTCATATTTGTCGAATTTCATGTCAAATGTAACTCAGGAAGATCAATGTAACTTAAGTTAGAGTTAGAGAGTCGTGGTTCGGTTCGTTGCGAAGAAAAGAATCTAAGAAACTCAACTGACCACAGGAACTCATATTAAGATGGTAAGTGACTTAGAAACTCAATACCATAGGTGGTTAGTTCATATTGAATCGTATGAGAAAGTACGGAATGGTAAAAGATGTCAAACCCCTTAAAATTAGTATTTGGACAAATGCTGTAAAAAACCCACGCTTTTAAGGAAACCTGTGACCTTTTGTACTATGACCAAAAGTTGGTTTCGAAACCAAAATGTTGGTTTCGAAACCAAAGCTGAAAAATGATATCAGATGGTTTTTGGTTTGGAAACTAACATGTTGGTTTCGAAACCAAAGTTACTAAACTGATATTTTGACTCCAGGTGAGTTTTGGTTCGAAACCAAGAATGTTTGTTTCGAAACCAAAGTGTACTAAATGGTATTTGAAGCTTTTAAACATCTTTTAAACCTATTTTGAATGATTCTAAAAACATTCAATAAATGTTTTAAGTTCACCATATATTATGAACTTGTAAACATTAATATAAGTGATATAGATCTAGATCTACACATATAAAACATCACTCACATGGGGTGATGTAGAAAAGAAACACCACATGGTGTATTCTAAATTATCACTTATGGTGGAATATAGTTCTAAATTCAAAAGAGAAAAACATCACTCATTAGCCATGGGTTGATGTAATTTTTGAAAAAACACACTATACATGAGTGTTTTTATTCTAGATCTACACATTACTCACATAGGGTGATGTAGAAAAGAAACACCACATGTTGTGTTCTAAATATCACTTATGGTGAAAATAGTTCTTAATCCAAAAGAAAAAATCATCACTTATTTACCATGGGATAATATTGTTTTAAATCAAAAAGAAACACCACCATAATGGGTGTTCTTGATCTAGAAAAACCACTCACTAATCTTGGTCTATTCTTGATCTAGATCTAGAAAAATATTAGAATATTCATCACATGAGATGTTCTAGATCTAGATCTAAAATAACCATTATAAATAAAGTGAGTTATAACTATTTTCATTATTGATTAATGGTTTTCTCTCAATAAATAAAATATACCGCAATCGCACGGTCTACCAATGTAGATCTAGCAAGTACGGGTTGAACCCACAGAGACTTGTGCTATGGTAATCTAAAAATAAAATCATCTAAACTAATCCAAAAATGATAGTGATTGATTTGAGATGAATTAAGTGAACTAAATAATAAAAGTAAAACTGTGTAAATAACTGGTAAAGAAAATGCAAAGCTTAGAATCTACCACCTTACTATTGTAATTATATGGATTCAATTTAACTGTTCCCGATTAATAATTACGAGTAACACTCGAGATGAAAATCTCCTGTTTTCTCAAAGATGGGATCGTTGAGTTATTCAAATAACTAATATGTCATTTATTTCTCGGTCAAAGTTACAACTCTAAAGTATTACTTATCTTCTTACAGAACAAATGATCAAAAGTGATGTATTATTCAATTAAATCAGGATCCAATTAATTGATGATTTATATAAACTCAAACTACATCACATAAATAGTGAAAGAATAATAAATTCAACAACCAGTTTAGAGGAATAAAATTAATATATTAGAGATCATCAAGAAACAATACAATTTAAATCGAAGAACTACTCAAGTTTGGGGCTTCATCATAGCCTAAGCTAAGATTTAGAACCACAAAACTGAGATCACGGTTCTAATCTAAATGACAAAAGAGAAGAACATAAGATACAAAGAAAATGAGATGCAGCTGGAAAACTGATCTCCTTCCTCTCTATCCCTGGTTCTCTCTCTGTTTTTTTCACTGAAAATATCTCGTTTAAAGGCCAAAGGCCAAAGGCCTCCTCTAAGCCCCTTCACTCTCTTCTCTCCCCGTCTTCTGTTATAAACTCGAATAGAAAATAAGGGAGGAGACAACGCGTGGTAAAGTGTTCTGCCAAAAATAGCATGTTGCCATTCCCCACTTTGAATTTGTTTATTCTTTTCTTTGCTTGACCATCTCCGCCCATCCATGATATCCGTATGCCCGCATGATGTTTCACCTGATTTACCATAAGTTCTGAGAGACTTTGTTAGTTTGAGTAATAAAATAAGAGATTTAAAGATATGTGGAGGAATAAAATAATAGAGGTAAGGAACGTTGGAAGTAAGAATAAGAAAAAGAAATGTTATTTTAATTTTCTTCTTTTAATCTAAAAGAAACCATTTATTATTATTTTTGGTATCCTCTAGTGTATAAAATATATCACATAGCAGTGCTACACCCTTCTTGTTACACCATTGGATCTAGGTCCTATTCACAAACAACTACAAAATTAATAAAATCTACTTATTTTTGCAAGAGTACCCTAATTATGATAAAATACACTTATGGAATACAAAGAGAGAAAATGTAAGATTTGTTATAAATGTACACAATTAAGCACAATAGGGGCTAAATAATGCCTAGGAAAAGTGTTCAAAAATGTAATATTTGGCACGTATCAAATACCCCCAAACCTACATTTTGCTAGTCCTCTACGCCCCCTCAATCTCTTCTCTTCCTGCCTTCTGTTATAAACTCGAATAGAAAAAAAGGGAGGAGACAACGCGTGGTAACGTGTTCTGCCAAAAATAGCATGTTGCCATTCCCCACTTTGAATTTGTTTATTCGTTTCTTCGCATGACCATCTCCGCCCATCCATGATATCCGTATGCCCACATGATGTTTCACTTGATTTACATAAGTTATGAGTGACATTGTTAGTTTGAGTAATAAAATAAGAGATGTAAAGATATGTGGATGAATAAAATAATGGAAGTAAGGAACGTTGGAAGTAAGAATAAGAAAAAGAAATGTTATTTTAATTTTCTTCTTTTAATCTAAAAGAAACCATTTATTATTATTTTTGGTATCCTCTAGTGTATAAAATATATCACATAGCAGTGCTACACCCTTCTTTTTACACCATTGGATCTAGGTCCTATTAACAAACAACTACAAAATTAATAAAATCTACTTATTTTTGCAAGAGTACCCTAATTTTGATAAAATACACTTACGGAATATAAAGAGAGAAAATGTAAGATTTGTTATAAATGTACACAATTAAGCACAATATGGTCTAAATAATGCTTAGGAAAAGTGTTCAAAAATGTAATATTTGGCACTTATCAATTATCCATTTTTTTGATCAATCAACTCTTAACAAGTTATAGGAGAACTACATTTATATCCTTAAATTTTCAAACTTGTTACTACAACCTTGGAAGTCCTTTAACTCAAATTCTATGGGTTACAAGTTCTAAAGAGAGAAAGTTCAAAGTCTTCATGATAGATAACTTGATTCTTTTGAGAGTAAGTTTATTCAAACACTTGTTTATAAAGATTACATCTTATGTGTTTAGAAGGAATCTAGTTGTGTGTTGAGGTCAAGATAAATCCTTCCCAACAAAAGCCTTTACACAATGTTTAGGTATTCCGGTAGAATTTCGGTGATTGAGCTTGAGGTGTCAAGTTCATGGTGATGTGCTCGTAAAATTCGAGTACTTGTTCAAGGTGCAGGACTTATGGAGTTCAAGTTGGAGATGCATCATTTTGTGGGGGGCATTGGTTCGTGGATTTGGATTGTATACGCAACTCATTCACGTTGGCTTGACGGACTCCAAGTTGTATGCGTGAGAATTGATAAGGAAAATTCGTGGAGTTCCAATTTGTAAAAGAACTGTACACTGTAGCTGATCAGAGCGTAGAGGGAGTCGTAAATCGTGTCCATCGAGTGGTAAATAGGGTTGTAAGTTTTTAATAACTTTTAGTAGATTTTGCTGGACTAGCTCATGGGGTTTTTTCTAGTTTGGGTTTTCCTTGTTAGCAAAATCTCTTGTGCATATTTCTATATTTATTTAAAGATTGAAATATTCGATTATTGTTCTTAATTCTGCATATTAAGAATCGAATAAATCAATAATCTTGTTTGAGATTTTTGTTCAACTTATAATCACCATTGAAATTTTAATTTGGTGATAGTGTTATCCCTAACCATAGTTACATTGGCATACGGTATCCAACTAAACTGTAGGGCGTATATTGACTTTCACATATCCATCAACAAAAAATACATAACAATCCCAATATTGTGATTCGAAGCCAACACCCTGCACATACTCATTCACACTGTAGACACCAAATTTCACACCCGGATGCTAAACACCTGAAATTAGAGTGTACCGTGAGATCATGGCCTCAACTGCCCCTAGTTCAACTCAATCAACCACTAATTCTACTCAATTTGATCACCTTTCAACTCAATTTGACTTAATTTGGCTCAAATTTTAGGCTAATTGAAGAAATTGGGTGAAAAACCCCAAAATTAGCTTTAGATTAACCATAGATTGACCACTTTAGGTTTTCTCGGACTTAATTAGATTCACAATTGATGCCAATGGATGAATATAGTAAGAAATTTTGAAAATTGGAGTGAAATTGGACTTAATTTGGGTTTAAAATCGAAATCGGAACAAAAATGGGGGTTAGGAAGAACCTAGAACCATTTCTAAAGAGGAGAGAACCTTTGGAATATTCTCTGGAATATCAAAAGGCTCTCCATTGGCCATTTTAAGCGAGCCGTTAGATCTGATCAATCTAACGGCTGCTGTTAAAAATGCCCCAAAAATGCCTTATTTCACCCTTTTTCTACCCAAGTTTTTTAGATCTCTTTCATCTTCTCTCCTCCCTTAGCCCTAAACTTGTTTACACCCCACCAACCCCATTTTTTTTCCTATAAATAGAGGAGATCTCTAACATTTTTTTAGGAGAACATTCAATAGATCTCATAGGAGGGAGAGCATTCAATAGATCTCATAGGAGGGAGATCATTCAATAGATCTTTTAGAGGAGCATTGAATAGAACTCTAGGGGGAGCATTAAAGAGATCTCTTGGAGAGCATTCAATAGATCTCATAGGAGATGCATTCAATAGATCTCATGAGTTACATTGAATAGCTTGAAAAGGAGAGAAATAGAGTTAGGTGAGAGTAAACCCATTTCCATTAGATCTTGGTAGATCACATCACTTTTCAAAAGAAAACTTTATTTTCTTCATTTATCATCAACACAAAAAATTATTATGTCCTAATGGAGGGTTGATCAATGGGTTTTCTTCACTCTCTTCATTGTGGATCTAAGCAAACTAGTTAGGTGATCATCACCCCCTTTTCATTTGTAATAGAAATTGCATCCTAAATGTTGTATGATGTAGTTAAAAGAAATAAATAAATGTAATTTTTTGGATATTTCCTCTTGATATCATTTTGATGTGCATAAATAACTTGTTTGTCATTTTGTTGGAATGCATTGCTATTAATCTTTATTATTGCTAAAATTTTTAAATACCTCTTAAAATATATAATGATTTAAACATATTTAGGATTTATGTAACGTGAAATAATGAGTGGTTTGATGAGTAGCAAGATAAGCCCATTTTGGATGTTATCCATCATGTGATGATGTCTTAATTTGCATGAAATGCGTAGTTAATACTAAGGATGACATATTTAGCATGAGGATGAATCAATTGTTCATGCTTTCAAACATGTGGGTGTGTAAAAGTTGATTTTCAAATCTCTACAACATGGAAAGTAAGCAAAAACGTGAATCTTTCGATACAAGTCTAAAATAAAAAATCTAATATTGTATAATCCTGTAGAGCATGAAAACATACACAAAAATGGGCTCAAGAACGAGTCAAAAAGGTTGTGAAACAAAGAAATTATGGTAGTTTGAATGTGCTCGACGAAATGCCTAAGAGAATGCTTAAAGTGTAGAAATTCTCATTTTTGGCTAAAATTCTCTTTAATGCTTTAGTTTACTTGTTTAATTCAAGTATTTTATCAATGTTTATTATTAAACACTAAGGTTGAATTAGTGCCTTGCCACTTTCTATGTTTGCCCTTAGAAACAAATCAAATAACAAATAAGCTTTCAAACAAACTACTTGGGTTTTACAGCCCTCCTAGTAGGCATTTTGGGCCTACTCAATCTTTATGATTAAATGAGCTCATTACATGCTTTCTTAAGTGTTAGGCTTTCTTTATGGGCTCCATGCCCATTACTCTCATGGTATTTTTAAACCCTCATGCCCTCATGTACCTTATGATCCACTTCAATTTGTTTGTGGCCCATCCACTCTTTCTTGGGCTTAACAAGCCCAAAAATTCTAACTCTAATAAAATCAACTCAAAATGTAGGTTATTGTTAACCTAGAATAAGATAACTTAGGTTAGACATGTCGTTGTTCCAAGTCTAACATGACATTGGGTCCAGGGTTATTTGTTATCTTCTTTTCCTAGTTTAGAATATCGTTAGACTAGGATTGCTTGTTATTTTCAGGATTAGGCTAGGAATTCGCTTAAACTCATCAAGCGTGACCACCGTGGACTGGCACACCTAAGTGTGGCATACGTGCCTATGCCACGTCGATGGTTTTGCATATTCGATTAGTTGGGTTAATTCTTAGACTAACCACACCTTTGTAATAATCAAAGATTTTCAAGAATCAGAAAAGAAACATAAGTTTTTTATCTAATCAAATCACTTGCATTAGCTTTGGATCATGTTCATCCTAGATCTAGAAATTCTTCAAGAGCTAGGATTTCTAGATTATTCGCTCCCGAATCTCTAGGCATAGCTCATCCATTGTTTTCAAAATCATCGTGCCACATGTGTAATAATAAGCACGTGTCATCATAAAGACCCATTGGACCATGTGTACCAATACACATTTCAAATCATTTTCAAAATAAACAAACTTCCTTTCGTGACACGTGTGCAATGGTAAACACTTGCCACATTGCGGAGTCCAAGTGATCGCACACTTGTACATCATGGTTGCCAACACTTAGGATCGCACCCAAGTGTCTTCCACGGCACGCTCGTGGAATAGTATCCACGTGCTCCATGCCCACTTTTACACTGGATCGAGCCCATGCACATTCTCATTACTTGTGGAATCGCGTGCACTTGTAATTCTTGGGCCACACATGGGATAGAGTCTATTCATGCCCGACTATTTGTATATGGAATAACATCAATATATGAACATGTTGCTCACGGTTGCCAACACTTAGGATCACGCCTAAGTGTCTTCCACGACACGCTTGTACTTGGGATCGAGCCCACGTACATTCTCATTTCTTGTAGAATTGCATCCATTTGTAATTTTTGGGCCACACAAGGGACATAATCCATTAATGCCCAATTTTTGGTATATGGAATAGCATCCATATATGAACCGGTTGTTTGTGGAATTGAATCCACGTATAACTATTTCTTGCTTCGTGGGATAGAACCACTTGTTCATTCTTGTTTGTTTATGGAATAGAGCCTATTAACAAATATGCTTGCCACATATGGAATAGAATCCATACGTTCTTTTGTTTACACATGGAATCGTGCCCACGTGTATTGTGCTTGCTGTGCACGTGTACTGAGATACATATGTCACTTCATTTTGACACGTGTTCCAAGATAGGGCATGTGTACCACCTTTTTATTTTTGCTCCAAAACTTTATAAGCACGAAACGTAGATCTAGGGGGCTGTAAACTTACTTTTATTTGTATACACTATTTCTTAGAATAATTGTAGTTTAATCAAGAAATTTCAAAATACCCTTTAGTCGTGAAGTAGAGGCCGATCTCATGATCGGACGGTTGTCGGGTGCCTAACACATTCCTGACCCGTAGTAGGATTCCCTTATCAGGAATCTCTCTTTGCAGACCAAACTAGTTAGGAAGACCGCTACATTTTCTTAAACAAAATGAATTTTTAAAATCGAATCCTGATTCCCAGATTAATCAGGTGGCGACTCCTTCATACATCATAAATAATTTCTCCCCCAGTTAGGAATCTCAAGAAAACTCTATTGCTTCTCTCTTTGATCGTCTATGGTCGTTGATGGAAGGATAAAAGTTTTTTTTATTCGGAGCGGATCTTACACACATAAAAAAAATCATTTCAAATCCCTTCCACCATCCACATCAAATAACATGACCACCACACACCAAGATCATAAAAAAAGGAACACAGATAACACAAGTGAGTCCAAAAAAATACAAATACCACCTTCAATGAGCCAATATATCAAGTCCAAAAAAGTTTAGTTCACCACCAAGACCTCCAAAAGAACAAAAATACCACTTAAAAGTCAGTAGCCCTCCTTGGTTGTAGCTTGCTTCTAAAAGCACCACCTGTTGGGCGTGAAAAACCTGTATGAAATTCAATAGGCATATAACCATGGACCCTTTTAAAGTTTATCTCAGTTTGAGCAAAGGCTTCAGCTTCTGACATTGGAGCAGGTTGTCCCAAATTTGTAGGTATTTGTTGAGTAAATGTTTCACCAACCATCTTCTTACCTAAGGAAACAAGTATATTTATGTGTTGAGTTGTATTGTGTTCTATAGTTTCTAAGTTATCTATCCTAGAGAAATAAATGAAAGAAGAATTTAACCCTTTGCTTTCTTGTGCCTGGATTAGGTCCTCTTTTAATCTTTAGGTCCACCCTTACACGACCTTCTGTTGTGCCCGTATCCACCACAGTATGTGCACTTCCGTCGAATCTTCACACCTCTTGGTGCTTCATCATATACCCTTCTTCTTTGTTTTTTAGGCCTTCTAGTTCCTCTAGCCAGCTTAGGTTCAATACCTTTCTATCTGGCTGTTATAATGTCACCAACTATTAATAGTTAATGTACCTTTAATGCAACACTTGCAACCAAAACAATAATAAATAGGTTCAAGAAAGACATACTGGACCCCAATCTTGAACAGGTGCCATGGGTTTTATGTAACCAGCGTAGGCCCTCAGATATGTGCTAACCCTGAGGTAGGGACTACAGTACCTGTAGATAATATATAAATCCAAGTAAGAGCTTGAACATGAAAATGATTAAAAAAAAATATAACCTATAAGTTTTTTTTGTAGTAGTTCATATAATAAAGGTTTATGTATTTACTCTGCCCATTTAACACTCATATTGTTTAGTATTGACACAATATGGACACAAGGTATCCCTGTCATTTTCCAAACATTGCATATGCAGTTCTTCTCGTCGATATTTACTGTCCATCTGTTGTTAGTGTCATACTCATTCACACTAAACAAATGGTCACTAGCACCATAAACCCTATAAACCTGATGTTGCCCTTATGCTCCTCAATGGCCCGAGTGGCTTAGGAACCAATCTAGCTCCTCCTCAGGATTGATTCCATCTGGGTCAGGTAGCCAATTTAGCCCCTCCTTAGGTAAAGTGATAACATCATCCAACTGATTGCCATCTTTATCAACCCTAACTTTCTGTTGTACCCCACCCTCTTTTAGATCTGCTTCCTCTACAAGCTTCTTATGGGCTAACACCTTGGCCCAGATCGAACTCATCATCTTCATCATCTACAAGGTCTTGAGCTGCCTCATCCCTTGGCACAAATTTTTATTCTTTTAAAAGTTTTGGGAGTGCCTATGGACTGATCTGGAGTACACTGTGGTTGCACCTCTTGAGTAGGTTGGTCTGGTGTCAAAACAGGCTGAGGTTGGGATTAGGGGTGTCAATTGGTACCCAAAAACCCGGAACCGAACCGGTACCGGAACCGTTTTTTGCGGTTCCGGGACCTCACTTTGTGGATCCGATAAATTTCGGATCCATTTCGGATCTACCCGTTTTGGATCCGAAATTTTTCGGATCCACCCAAAGGGTACCCGCGGGTACCCGGTTCCGTATAAATTCTATAATTTTATAGTTTAATTTACTATTATATAACAATTTTTTAATTTTTTTTAATTTTTTTAATTAAAAAAAGAAACCAATGACTATTATTTAATAAATTTTATAATAAAATAAATTTTATAATTGAATAAAATACGAAAATACAAAATACAAATAGGTTTTGTGTGAAAAAAATAAAAAAATAATAATTTAAAACGGGTATCGGGTACCCGCGGATCCTAGCGGTACCGGATCCGGAACCACCAATTGAGGTTCCGGAACCGGAACCGAAAGGATCCGGAACCGCTTCTTATAAACGGGACCGGATCTGGAACCTTTAGGTTCCGATCCGGAACCGACCCGTTGACACCCCTAGTTGGGATAAGCCCTTAGTAGAAATGATAACCACAAATATATTACATTTAGTACCTCTATATTATATAAGTCATTTGTTTTATTCAATTTCAATTAATTAGTGTATTTATGCGTGTGTGCAGGTTTTATTTGAAGAACACAAAAATACATCTTGTAGGCCCTATTTATCGTATTATTAAGAAACCCCGAGAAGAGCTCGACCTGACATGAAATGGCCCATCTGTCGAACTTAAATTGCAACGGATGTGATGTATTGGATAGAAGAGTGGTGTATGGTATACACTAAATGCACCAAATCAGGAGATAAAGGACGAAATTGATGACATCACGATGATGTCAGCACATATTTACAATTTAGTTAACGTCTGAGTTGGTTTGCCAAAGTGTTATGGGTCCCACCAAAATAAATAAAACTAAATTCTCTACAGAATGCATCATATGCAACTTATTGGTGGGCCCACCCATAGTTAGCAATTCGGAAGTCGGCTAAAGTTCGGAACGGCAAAAGTTCGGGTACTATTCATTTTAAGGAGTGAAGAATCCGGTCAAATATCGGTCAATTAAACGCAATACGGTAAAAGATCGTTGAGATTTTTATTCGTGTATTCGTTTTGATAAATTGAAAATTCGGACAAAAATTCGTGGTGTTTATTATTTTTCTCTTATTTTAGTGTTTTAAAACACCTAAACACCAAGTTAGAAAAACTAAAAGAAGAAAAAAAAAAAAAACACAAAACACAAACTAAAGGGTAAATGAACGGTCTTCTATTAGCTTTAAAGGTCAAAAGATTCTCTTACATAGAAAAAAAAAAAAAGAAGATTTTTTTATGTATTTTAATATATTCAATATGACACAAAGAGACAAATTTACTTCTCCCAAAAAACAAATCAGACAAAAACAACTTTTTGTCTACTTTATTGACAAATGAACATACACAAATATTAGTCGGAATTTTTGCCGTATCAATACGTATTCTTTCAATTCGCGTTTAATTCGAAAGAGCCAACGAATTCCGAATTTTACCCGTATCAGTCATTTAGTCGGCCGAATTAATCGTTTTGGCTCCAAACGTATTAATTCACGTACTATTCACGAATAGTACGCGAATATGCTAACTATGGGCCCACCTTCTTCCTATTCTTGTTAAACTCTAACTTATATTTTAAAGATTGAGAAAAATTAGGAACCAATGGGACTTACGCAAGGAGATGGAAACTTGGTCTCCAAGGAATTTGTGAGGGTTGAGCATATATAAAAAGAAGGCAGCAATGTGGAGGACGGAGAGGATTGGGGAGCAGCAGTACGAAGGAGGGATAGCAGAGAAGAAAAAAACAGCAAAGAAAAAAAAGAGGCAGCAACGTGAGACAGATCACGTAGGCTGGATTTCTGTGTTATTGGAGTTGTGCACAATTTTCAAGGTATGCTATATTTTTTGTACAACATATACTTCTTTCTCTTCTTATTATTTTAATAGAACTACTTGAACCCATGGGGTTCTAATTTTATTGTTAGGGTGAAGGGATGAACTTGTAGGGCTTAATTTTATTTATGTTCTTGAACAAAATATTGGGATCATTGGTTTAATTGAAGTTTAGTTTTCTCATTATTGACTTATCTTCTAATCCTTTCTTTCATGTTTTATGTCATGCATACTACATAGTTAGATTGTTAGATGATTATTTCAATGGCCTATTTTAATTGATTCAAGTATTATTCTTTGACTAAATATGTCATGCATGTCTAGTGCTTAGAAAATAAATATTATGCCGAGAACAAACTTATTATTTTTGGGATCGTAACTTTTAGAGTCTTTATTGCAAAATCATCGGGAAAGTAGTAGACAAAGGTACTATCATACTACACGTAAAAATCAAATATTTTGTGATAGAATAAAAATAGAATAAATTTTACAAGGGATTCCTGGATCCTTAACACTTTAATTAATTGGTTATTTTTCATACTTTATGTTTGCTTTCATTATTTTCAAAATATAGTTTTTCTTAAAAAATTAATTCTTTCTTGATTAGTTAATTCATAATATTAATTAGTGTGTTTTTGTTCCACTCCTCGTGGGATCGACCTGTATTTGTCGATATCTACATCATAGATACTGTGCACTTGCAGTTTTAATCAAATAGAGCTTTTCAAGCCTATCAAGAAACCCTTCTAGGTCTAGCCTTGTCCAACTATAGATGTGTCCCAGTTCTGCAGACAACCACCAAGACCTCAAATCATCATTAGTTTCCATGATCTTCTTAACACCATTAATTAATCCCGTAAATACTAATGTATGTTGCTTCATCTTTCTCTTATGCTTACCCATATCAGTAATAATGAGTCTTGACAATTATAGCAAATCAAGGCAATAATCTTTCAGAATAATTAAATGGTCCTGTAGATAACCCACATTCCCTCAACCACTATCAAACACAGGTTGGTCCCTCCAATGGCCTTCAAAAAAAATTAATATGGTCCTACAGTCCTACAGTCAGATCCTGCTGCCTTGTGGCTACCATTAATCACTAGAAAAATTTGGTTGTGTAATATTAAATACTCTAATGAAGTAAGAAGTAACAGTAATGCTAGGTTGCCTGCACAGATGACTGCCTCTTTGACTACCTGTAACGTGGGTGCCGATGTGGTGCCTCAATTTTGTGCACCACATCGGGTGAAGTGGCAGTTTTTTGTAATGTTTTTTTTTATTTTATTAACTTTCTGGACACCATTTTTTCCGGCCACCACTGCCTCTACCACCGGCGATCACTAATAACTCAATTCAGAAAAAATATTATCACACTCCTCTCTCTCTCTCTCTCTCTCTCTCTCTCCCAACGCCGTCGCCGCTGCTCCGTCCAACGCCGACGGTATCTCTGTCTCTTTCACTTCAGATCTACTTCTTTTCTTCATCTCAAAATCCAGATCTGAGAATTTTTTCCCCTCCCTGACTGATCTCTTCCAGTTCTGAATTTTTTATTTCCCCTCCCCCCTCCTCTCTCTCCCTATCTCTCTCTTTTTCTATCTCCCCCACCGGAATACCACCTTCACCCCACCGCCATACCCCCTTCACACAGATGAGTAATGGCTTGGAAAAAAATTCCAGGCCATCTCTCTCTCTAGCCTCTCTAACTCCATCTCTTTCATCCTCTCATCTCTCTCCCCACCGACATCCCCCATCACTCCTCTCCCTCTCTCTTCTCTCTCTCTCTCTCTCTGATTCCTTAGTTTGGAGTGCCACGTCACTGATGGCTTGCACAAATTTCAAGTGCCAGATCAATGACACGTCATAGGCAGTAAGGCTTGCAGTCATCTGTACAGGCAACCTAGCATTACTGAAGAAGTAAAGTTCAAAACTGACAACCATACAATTAAAACATAAAAATAAAGTCCAAAACTGACAACTATCCAATCATTAGTTAAAACACAAAAATAAAGTTCAAAAAACTGACAACCAACCAATCATGAGTTAAAACACATAAATAAAGTCCAAGACTGAGAACCATTTGGTCCCATTAATAGTAGGTATACTATATTCATTTTATCAATAAAGTTAAGAGTGTTAAAGTGTGGGTGGTTGCAAAAATGCCGAATAATAGGGATTTGATTCAATGGGACCACAATAACATTAAATCAACCGGTATGAGGTTATTGCACCCTCTCTTAGAACGCTTCCTTATAACGCCCCTTCCTGTGGGGCCCACATGTGATGCATCCAAGGGCTAATTTTTTTATGAGATGTTTTTCTCAATATGTATATCACCATATTAAAAAATCAGTACATTCTAAAACTTTTAACCCGCTTAAATTACTTCTTAAAAATTGATAACTATTTGATCCCTTAAATAGTTACTAATTTTCAAAGGTTAATTTGAGGGGGTTAGAAGTTTTAGAACGAACTGATATTTTAATATGATGATATACATATTGAGAAGAACATCCCATAAAAAAATCAGCCCCTGGATGTGGATCCCACAGGAGGGGGCGTTCGAAGAGGGTGTAATAACCTCCCTCATAACATATATATTCCATTATTTCCAAAACAAACCGACATTGTACTTTACTGGAAAAGTAAGACACAATAGTACCAGTAGACAACATTCTAAATCTGTTAATGTACCGCTAAACTGTTGCCGCAAAGAGTTTCAAATGCAATTTTCACTTCATCATCAGAAACACGGTTTTGCATGATTTTTCATTAATGGAAAAAATTAATGAAATAGATAACTGCGGCCGCAATGTTTCACATATCAAACTCTGCCTCATGTTAATGCTTTAAAAAACGAAAATAAAACAGAAAGTGCAATCCTAAACCCTAAACAAAATTATAGTCAAAAGGGTCACCTTAAACATGCACATTCAACCAAAACAAACGCAAAAAAATCGTCCAACAATCCCAAAAAAATCGTTCAACAATGGCGGCGATTACTTAAGCCGGAGTGGATATTCCTCTGCCGCCATCTCCGATCGTCAACTTCACAGCAACGAACGACGATTCTTAATGGCCGATCACCCTAATCTCGTCGACACAACTTCGAATAAAAAAAAAACCCTAAAATCGAACCCTAATCTCCACTGATCACCCTCACCGAACAAGAAAGGAAGAAACCAAACAAAAAAGTAGAAACTAGGATTTCTTCCTATATCCCAAATGTTCACCCTCTCTCTCTCTTCTTTCCCGCGTTTAGAAACTGAAGGTGTAGGTGGGGTTGATTGGACACAAACTAACCACCATCAATCATAGACTGTCGATTTTATCCTTAAACCTTAGCCGTCCATATCAAATAGAGGATATTTTGGGGAAAATGAGATGTTCTGATGATAAGTAACGCACGTGATAAGAACATGAGGGTAAAAATATCCAAAAGCACTCAGGTTAGTTGATCGTGCACCAGTTAACAAAGAGTTAACGTTTTTCATCCATAAAGAGACCCAAATCAGCTGTTTCAAAAAAACGGGGACCAGATGAGTCAAGAATTTTCCTTTGAAAACAGAAACAAATATGTTCAACCACGACGGCACTACTATACGGTGAAATACCTATGCATTTTCCTTTCTTTTGCGTAATTTGGGGTATGTTCAAGGTTCTAAAAGATATAAAAAGTTCTCAAAGCTTGCTTCTAGACAATCTTTATTTCTTCTAGGGTAACAAAAAGATAAATAATAGAAGAAACAGATTTGAGAGGAAAGATAGATGGACATGGATGACTTTGAGACCATCTTTTCATTGTAATACTCAATATTTTTTCCATACCAACATTTACGTGCTAATAAGAAAGTTGAAGAACTCTGTATATGAACACTCCATATATCACATACGCAAGAGGCTAATAAAAGCAGAGCTTAAGAAGAAGGAGAAGAAGAAGATCTGTGAAGCTTTAGATATGCAAGAGCCATCACTAATATCAACGACGTCGGAGCTGGTAGAGGAGGAGGTAGTGGGGATTGATATTCAAAATCTCTTACCCTTACCGGTGCAACAACCATCACTAATATCAGCATCGTCCGAGCTTGTGATTGTAGAGTTATTAGGCGAGGTGACCATTTGAATGCTTGATAAGTCTTTTGATGGATTAACAAGACGTAGTCAATTAGGACTTCTACGGACTTTCATGGACTCTGGAATATGACGGACTTCAAAGGATTCTGACAGAGTATATGGACTTCTACAAAGTCCTGCAAAGTCCATGGACTTGTACTGATAGAGTCCACATACTTGTACTTAAAAGTCTACAGACTTCCATGGACTTGTAATAACAGAGTCCACAGAATTCTACAGACTTCTATGGACTTGATAAATCAAGGTAATTATTAATTATTAATTTTTGATATTTATTATTATGATGACTATATTAATACTAGTAATTTTAATATTTAATAAATAAAATATTGAGAATTTTAGGGTTTAGTCCCTAGTTGATAATTGAAACTGGGTTTCATCCCTCCATAATCCAAAAAGCTGATGTTAGTCCCTTTTTAGATGGAAAAATACAAACCACTGTTAAATGGCGCATGTTTTCGAAACACGTGTGCTTTCTAGACCAAATTACCCCTCACGTGTTTACCACGTGCTTTCTAGATCAAATTATGTCTTTATGTTTACAAGTTTGTATTTGGTTTTAATGGATGCCTTGTATTACTTTTATTGTCTTACTATTTCTGTGTGATAGTTTCAGCAAAATAACCTATAATGGGTGTGCTTGTGTGATGATTCATTTTGGTGGAAAATAGAGAGACTAGATCTGTGTTTGATGGAAAATGGAGAGACCAGCCTGTGTGAGCTTAGATGACATACTTGACATTTGTTTTCTCCTGAAACGCACTGGAAAAAGAAAACATACACGATAAAAAATTCTATCAAAACATATAAAAAAATAATAAATTAAATTAGTCTTATATCCCTTATGTAAATATTCTAGTTTGAGTTACATCCCTTTTTGGTTTATCATCCCCCATTGATAAAGATTGATGCCAATAACCAAGTACATCGACATGTAATGCAAAAAAGAGTGAGTAATCTCTGATTTTCAAACCTAACATACCTTATTGCAATTGCTTGATTCACCATGAAAGTCTAAATGCCCTACGATTTATATGGATAACGTATGTCAATGTGACTAAGGTTAAGGATCACGCAATCACCTAATAAAAATTAAACTGGTGATAAAGAACAAAACTAAAATCTTTAAACAAGAGTATTGACTTATTCGATTCTTAACATGCGGAATTAAGAATAAGAATCGAATATTTCAATCTCGTAACAAATATGAAAACATGCACAAGAGATTGTGTTTACGAGGAAACCCAAACTGGAAAAAACCCTGGGATCTAGTCCAGAATCCACTAAAAGTTAATGAAAACTTACAAACAGATTTATCACTCGATGGACAAGAATTACGACTCCCTCTATGCTTCAACAGCTACGATGTACAGTTCTTCCACAAATTCAAACTCTACGAATTTGCCTCTTAGTAGACGTTGATGCGTCTCCAACTTGACCTCAGCAAGTCACGCACCTTGAACCAATACCTGACTCCTCAAGTATTTCACCACGAGCTTGTCACTTCCAAGCTCAACCACCGGAACTCCACCGACACATAAAAACAGAGTTTTTGGTTTAAAATGGAAAGAATAGAACCAAGTTTAACAAGTTTGAAAACTAAGAATATAGAGTTGAAGTTCTCCAAAGACTTGTTAAGGTATATGGTGATTGGTTGATGAACAATGAAGAGATCAACCCTATTTATAATGAAATGTCTAGCACTAAACAAGGAATAAACAAATTATTTTGGGTTTAATGTTAGACACTATTATTGAGGATGAGAGAGCATTCCATTGAACCTCTCAATCCACTAAAAGCTGTTTCCCATGCACACATGTTCTTCCTTAAAACATAAATGAAGAAAACAACTCATAAAAGGTACTTTCCAGCTCAAAATGACAACCCAGATCTGCGAATCTAGGCTACGGTATCGATACCATCAGTGGTATCGAAACCGTGCAGTGTCTGTTGAAGAAAGTCAGCAAGTGGTTTCAATACTACCTAGCATAGTATCGAAACCAGAAGTTGCCTGTCAGCAACGCCAGTTTTGGTATCGATACCACAATGTTGGTTTCGAAACCAAAACCCATATGTTCAACAAATGAGTTTTGGTTTCGATACCAACAGAGCGGTATCGAAACCGAAAATGTCCTAAAGACACTTTTGAAATGGTATCGAAAGTGCATGGTTGGTATCGAAACCATCAGGGCGGTTTCGATACCACTGAGCTATTTTTCAGAAAATTTGTCTTTTAAGACCTTTTGAGCTCTGGAAAAACCTTACTTTGGTCAAAGGAAAACTAACCACCTATAGTCCTTAGGTATTTAAGTCACTTACCATCATAAGATATTTTCCAGTGGTGAGTTGAGCTTCTTGGAGTCTTTCCATCACTTCAATGCGTACCGAGACTCGCTAACTCTAACTCAAGTTACATTGACCTTCTTGATTTTAACTTTTGACATGAAATTTGACAAAAAAAAATATGAGGAAACCTCATGGACCTTTCATACCACCTCCACCCATTTTAGAAAAAGATAAACAATGAAGGGAGTCAAGGAAGAATAACCTGGAAGTTACTTTACTAGAGAATTTTTAGGCTTTTCAACAAGAAATAGTAAGTTTCAAATTTGGCAATTTTAACTTCAGCCATAAATCCTATTTATAGGGTTTGAAGGAGAGGATATGATCGGTGGCAAAGGGCCATATTTGTGGCTCAGTTGCGACTGTCGTGGATGTCGATTACACTGCTATACCCCAACCGTTGGATATAGAGGGCCATTTTCGACATAAAATTTTGGTTTTACTCAAGTCCTTCACGTGTTTACTATGAGGGATAATTTGGTCTAGAAAGCACAAGTGTTTCCAAAACATGCGCCACTTAACAGTGGTTTGTCCAAAAAGGGACTAACGTCAGCTTTTTGGATTATGGAGGGACGAAACCCAGTTTCAATTATCAACTAGGAACTAAACCCTAAAATTCCCTAAAATATTATTAGTAGTTTTGCTAATCCCAACAATATTTTTTAGAGACGTAAAATTTTCTTTTTTTCTTTTTTTTTTTTCTTTGCTTAAGGTTCACACCTTATTATAGTTTTTGTGCCAAAGCAAAAGAAATATTAACTAATTTATTTATGATTATAAGTTATTAAA
>MVGT01000203.1:29575-50737 GCA_002174775.1 Macleaya cordata
ATTATTAATAAAGTATTATTATTATACTTTATTAATAATTAATCATTATTTATCGGGGTAGTCAATTAGGACCTCTACGGACTTTCACAGACTCTTGAATATGACGGACTTCGAAGGATTTTTGTAGAGTCCAAGGACTTCTACAGAGTCCTGCAAAGTTCACGGATTTGTACTGACAGAATCTACGGACTTGTATATTATAAAGTCTATAGACTTTTGTGGACTTGTAATTAATGATAGAGTCCACAGACTTCTACAAACTTCTGTAGACTTGTAATGATTGATAAAGTCCACGGACTTCTACTGACTTTCGTAGACTTGATAAATCAAGATAATTTTTAATTTTTATTTTTATTTACATATTTATTATTATGATGACAATATTAATACAAGTAATTTTAATATTTAATAAATAATATATTATTAGTAGTTTTGCTAATCCCAACAATAATTTTTAAAGAGGTTGAATTTTTTTTCTTTTTTTTTTTCTCTGCTTGAGAAGGTTGGTCTGATAAAGGACGAAATTGATGACATCACGATGATGTCAGCACATATTTACAANTGATGAGATGATTAATGGATAACGAGTAGAAGATTGGTTTGCAAACTGACGGTTTCCAGGAAGATTGTGTGGGTTAGAGAGAGGAGAAAATCGGAGCTGAGCTATGGCTGCCATGCTTTCAGGCAAAGTGAGATATTCCTGTTGCGGAGAGGAGGTAAGAATTAATTGAAACTTGCATAAGCTATCAAAACAAGAAATGCAATAATAGGGAATAACACAACAATGTGAATTGATATCGAATAAACAATGTATTACTGGTTACCTTCACATATACCTTATTATGTTTTTTATGTCAAAGCAAAAGAAATATTAATTAATTTGATTATGATTATAAATTATTAAATATTAAAAATATAATATAATATATTTATAATTATCATTATTTTTATTATAATTAAAATAGTTAATAAAGTATTATCATAAAAATTTATTAATAATTAATTATAATTTATTATAGAAGAGAGAGGAGAGAGAAAATCAATGCAAATTTCACCTATATTGGTTGGACTTGGCTAACTCAAATTTTCTTTATAAATCTTCAGAAAAGTGTATGGAAGTCCATGAGCTCACAAATCCACCAGTTTGAAGTCCAAAACCACCCACATGGGACTTCTATAGACTTCTGCAAAGTCTACAACCACCAATATGAGTCTTCTGAGGACTTTAATGAAGTCCACAATCACCAACATTGGACTTTTATGGACTTCATCAAAGTCCACAACCACCAACATGGGACTTCTATGGACTTGATCAAAGTCCACAACCATACACCCCCTAATTTAATGAGTCAATGAGAGTCTATACAAATCCTAATTGACTACTCCCTTTAAGCATACAAATAAACAAACAAAAGATAGAACAGTTAATAGTGTAAATGTGTAACACATAATGCAGCAAGTACATAGAGGCAAAAAGAAAGTCCACTATAGGTTATCCTCATCTATTATAAGGAGGCTTCTATTGACATCTAAATATAGGATAATAACAACTGTCAATCATGATCAAAGTTAGTTTTAGTAGCTAACTTTTTAAAAAATAACAAATAGATAAAGGTTATCAAATTTGGTCAAGCTAATTAAAGTATTAAAACAAATAATTGTTTGACCTTTTGTTCGCCACCTTGAAGCTCTAACCACCTCAAACAGTAAAATTGAATTTTTGTTCAGCTATATCTTGTCGAATATCGTTTATCGGTAATCAAATTTCGTAAGAATGGAAGACGATGAGTTCTTCGAGCTAAACCCATCAATGGAGGAGTTGTGCTAAAAAAACTGAAAGGTCCCTTGGGTTTGTCAATATTTATGATAAAACAATAAACTCAATTTGTAGTCCTTACTTGAGTTAGAGTTAAGGTGTTCCCTCCGTGCAAACTAACACATCATCGAGAATCGGAGCAAAAGCACACCATCGGACTCAATCTCGCCACCGGAAGTCACTATGTGTTGGTAAGTGTCTAATTGTCTTCCATAGGTAGTTAGAGTTACATTAAGACTTTGTGGCATTAGCTAGGATGCATGTAGAAAGCTTAGAGAAGTTTCAAAATCATACATGGCTTTTTCCCAGGATGGTATCGATACCCCTTGAAGGGACTATCGATACTGCCCTAACCTGAAGTTTACAGTCTAGGCCAATATCGATACTACCATAGAGGAGTATCGATACCAGACTGCCTGTATCGATACTATTCTTGGCAGTATCGATACCACGAGCATTTTTTAATACGAGAAATCTAGTTTTTGTCTCTCGCATTCTTGGCTCGTGCCACGTGCATATGGAATCTTTTGAGCTAAAACTTTAGGTTTTGCTCCTTCCATATAAATAGAATGTAGCTAGACCTTTTAGGATATCTAGCTAGGGTTTTAAAGATAGAATCTTCTAGAGAAAGAAACTCGGTAGCCTCCATCTCCAACATCTTAGGGTTTCCAAGTTCTTGAGAGAGAAAGCTTACCACTTCATTTGTGCTGCTTTAGAGCTTCTCTCTTAGGGTTTTCATTATAGCTAGCCTTTAGAACACACTTACAGCATGAGAGCCAATTTCTATTGAAGAACTTCCATCCTTCAAACACACCACTGTCACCGGTGGACTTCTGGTGAGTTACTAACTTGAGGGAGGTCAAGAGAAGCTTGAGGATTCAAGCGTACGAGTGCAGGACTTGGAGGAATCCGAGTTGGAGATGCACAACACCATTCGAGAGGTGAATCTTGGATTCAAACCGTGGAGGAAGACCAGTTGAGTTTGCAAGAGGGAGTCGTGTAGTCGATGAAGCGGTTGTAAGAATTTCTCACAATTCTTAGTGGTTTTTCTGGAATAGGTCCTAGGATTTTCTTCCATAAGGTTTTCTCCGCCAACAAAAATCATTTGTATACTTTGTGTGAATGATTTTTGAACAAGATTGAAATATTCGATTCTCCTCCTTTTTCAGCTATATGAAAATCAAATAAGTCAATACTTGTTAGGTTCAATTTCTATTTACTACATTTTAATTTTAAAATGGGTAGTAATTGCCCCCTTCCTTGTTAACTTAGTTTGTGTTAATTAGCTAGCTTAGACCCTAGGTTTTTCAATTGGCATCAAAGCTTTGTTCACTATTTACGGCTTTACCCACCGATCCTTTCGTGAATTATGAAAGGGAGTACTGTGAACAAACTTCATTATAAGTCTAAAACCAGATCTCTTTGGTCTTCTGAAAAATAGACAAAAAGGTCTAAAACTTTTATGTTTTGACCTAGAACCGAATCCCAACCGTTTCGTCCAAAAATTGGCGTAAACTCTTGTATTCTGTCCTGAACTATACACTACCAGCACAAAAGGTCCGAGATTAAAAATCTAAAAACCCAACTAAAGTTCATCCAAAAATCATGAAATTTAAACCCTATGTGACCCTATCTCTTACAAATATTTCAAGATAAGCTGGGTCTAATTCCAACTTATAAAATAGGAGGAAACCTGAATTTATTAAATCATGTCCAGAAAAACGCGGTTCATCTAATATCAAACTTCATCAAGTTTATCCAATAATATTTCAAAAACATAAATCAAACTTAAATGGAAATAAATATCCCCAGCTTCCAAGTGTTAATAATACTATATGTTGCGATAGATTAGAACCTACTAACTTTAACGAATCTCGAGGATAGATCCTTCTTCACGATCTACGCATCTAGATGGTCCTTGATTTCTGCGTGGGAAAAAGCAGGGTGAGCAAAGCCCAGTAGGAGTTTTCCTAAAGAGAAAATTTGCAAAAAAAACTTACAACAAAAATAATCAATAAGTTATTAAACATAAAACACGAAAGAACTGCAAATACACCACACTTCTTTTACCCAGAAGCGTGGTCAAGCATAGGTTTCGCCACAGAACACCAATCAGAAGTGTTGCTATTGTATATATCAGCAGAGTTACAAACAGTAGTGTTGCAGTAACCTAAACAGTTGCAGAGTGGCCTTTTCTACAGAAAACGTGGCAATACATTTTTTACACTCATGCATAAATAACATAATATAATCTTTCTATATTATTTATTTATTTACATATTTAATCATAATGATGATTCTTTAAACTTTCTTCAGTTTTTAACAGTTATCAGAATCGTGTAGTCATTAGGACTACCTTCCGCGGGAAACCACTTTTTGTGGTAGGTTATCAGAGCTAAATATTGTTAATTTATTTCATCGTTTTAAATTCAGTTTAAATTTTAAATCATTCCATCGCTATTAGAGCTGAATATTATTAATTTATTTCATCGATTTAAATTCAGTTTAAATCATTCCAACTTTACAAGAGATAAATAGAATAGTTACTAATGCAATGGCAACCATACAGAAATAACTGAGAAGAATATTTTCCTTGATAACCCTTACTAGGTTGAAGATTGGATTTAAATATTTGAAGAGGTTACAACCGTACCCTTATGGGTTGACTTTACAAAGATTTCCCAAAATATTACAAATCATAATAAATCTATATACAGAAGGTCAACAATCATGGATGGTTGCCTTATATGACCAATGTAACGGATGATTGCCTAACAATAACCATATCAAATGAACATTATATTATTTTTGTTTTAAACATATAAACAATAACATAAAAATAGATAACTATTTTTATGAGACAAGATTAATCCATCTACCAGTAACGCTTCCCCCTAGATCGTATTGTAACACCCCAAATTTGAAAACTCATGACCCATTGGGTCATGGAGATCCAAACCCAAAGGTGTTAGGTCTAGCATGAGAAGTTAATTGGTTTTGACTAAAATCCAATTCTCAAAAGGTCAGAAGTACTTAAATATTTTTCTCAACAGGTAACAAACTAAAAATGAATTTGTAAAATTCCTCCAAACCTCATTTTAAATTCAAAACATGAAATCTTTATCTACAATCATTGTTTTGACTTGTTGGATGGGATTGGTACTGCATACCCTAGAATACATGTCCTCCTTGGGTCACCGACAAAAAGTTTCTTCTCCAACCCGTTCTTTTTGATAGGCAGATCCTCGCCCTAATCACTGCCTATAATCTTTATCCAACAAGGGTTAACACTAGCCATATGACTCAGGACATGGGTGAATTTCTCTTTCACGTAATCAAAAGGTCTCCTTTTGACTTCGCCAAGTTTATTATTTGTCAAATGATCCTTCTCTACGAGTCCAAAGGCTCCAAGTCCCTCATCTTTCCTAAGTTGATTCACAGTCTTTTAGCCTCTTACGGGATTACGTTCCTGACTCTGAACCCTCTTTTCCCGACATGCATGCTATTGATGGGTCTACATTGAGCAAGATGACCTCTCAAATGAGGCGTGACCAGAGTGTACCTCATCCTCCTATTGATAATTCTGAAGCTGCCCATTGTGCTTAGGAGCAACAGGTTATTGACACCCTTTTCCATTGCGATAGTCCAATCTGAACATGGAACAGTGCAACGTAGATATGCATAAGATTTTGGGATAGATGGTGCCGATTCAAAACCATTATGCAACGGCTCACAAACTACCTCTAATATATCCTCCCAGGGGTTCCTTTTCAATGAATGATGAAGAAGAGGATGATGATGATGATGTCTATGATGATGAAGAGATGAAGATTAGATTAGGACACTCTCTAAACTACTTACTTTTATGTTACTTGATTTCAGTTTGAACTAGTTGTTTTTAGTCTTTGTTTTTAGATTAAAATTCAAAACTTTCAGTTCATCCTGTTTAGCCTTGTGTTGTTTCTCTTTGAATGACTGTGAAATGGTTTAATTGTATGATATCTATCTTTGCCTCAAGTAGTTGCTTATAGCTTTGAATAGTTTGTCTTGTGGCATTGTGGTCCTCACATCTTGTGCATCCCCTCTCTCCCTTCGGCCGTTGTCGATTTCATTTCAAAAGGGGGGAGAATGGTTTATGGAGGAGTTGCATAAGATAGAGGGAGTTTCACAAAAATTAAGGATATATGTGTATTGATTATATATTATGATACCTTGATGATTCTTGTGTGATTTTACAGAAGTTCTCTTGTTTTTGTTTATTGTTAGTTTGGGAAGGTTTTGAATTTTTATTGAGTCCATTGTAAAAGAACTTGTGTTGTAATGTATTTTTTTTAGAATTTTCTTATGTATGGGATTTTGTCATGAAATTGACAAAGGAGGAGATTGAAAGGTCCCTTGGGGTTGTCAATATTCATGATAGAACAATGAACTCAATTTATAGTCCTTACTTGAGTTATAGTTAAGGTGTTCCCTCCGTGCAAACTCACACATCTCGCCACTAGAACTCACCGTATGTTGGCAACTGTCTAATTCTCTTCTATAGGTGGTTAGAGTTGCACTAAGACTTAGTGGCATTAGCTAGGATGCATGTAGAAGGCTTAGAGAAGTTTTAAAATCATCCACGACTTTTTCAGGGGGTATCGATACCATACTGGCTGTATCGATACTCTTCTTGGCAGTATCGATAGCACAAACATTTTTCAGTACGAGAAATCTAATTTTTGTCTCTCGCGTTCTTGGCTCGTGCCACGTGCATATGAAATCTTTTAAGCTAAAACTTTAGGTTTTGCTCCTTCCAGATAAATAGAATGTAGCTAGACCTTTTAGGATATCTAGCTAGGGTTTTAAAGGTAGAATCTTCTAGAGAGAGGAACTTGGTAGCCTCCATATCCAACATCTTAGGGTTTCTAAGTTCTAGTGAGATAAAGCTAACCACTTCATGTGTGATGCTTTAGAGCTTCTTTCTTAGGGGTTTTATTATAGCTAGACTTTAAAACACACTTCTAGCGTGAGAGCCCATTTGTGTTGAAGAACTTCCATCCTTCAAACACACCATTGTCACCGGTGGACTTCCGGTGAGTTACCGACTTGACGGAGGTCAAGTGAAGCTTGAGGATTCAAGCGTACGAGTGCGGGACTTGGAGGACTCCCGCAAGGTGTAGTCGATGAAACGCTTGTAAGAATTTATCACAACTCTTAGTGGTTCTGGGATTTGTTTTTCCGTAAGATTTTTCCCGTCAACAAAAATCATTTGTGTACTTTGTGTGAATGATTTTTGAACAAGGTTGAAATATTTGATTCTCCCCTTTTTCTGCTATGTGAGAATCGAATATGTAAAAACTTGTTAGGTTCAATTTCTACTTACTGCATTTAGAATTTAAATGAGTAGTAATTGAACCCCTTCCTTGTTAACCTAGTTTGTGTTAATTAGCTAACCTAGACCCTAGGTTTTCCAAAAACACTACTTTGAATAGGGTATTAGTTCCACTACTCCTCCTAAAGAAGCTGAAACGGATCATTTTCAAGTAATAAGACCAATCTTTAAACTTTGTTACAAGTTTTTTCAAGTTTCCGATCGAAGAAAACATAACCCAGATTCGAGACATATTCGCTCTTAATAGTGTGAACATTTCAGAAGGTACGCACAAAAGGGTGTGAATATTATAAAATGTTCACACTTTATAGGTCGAACATTTAAAAAATGTTCACTTATAAGGATGTGAACAAAAGAAAATGTGTGCGCACTGAAGGGGTCGAATAGTTCAGATATATTCAGTTACGAGGATGTGAACAATATAAAATGTCACTTTAAGGGTAGAACAGTTCAAAAATGTTCGCTTACCAAGATGTGAACAATTTAAACTGTTCACACTTGAGGAGTCAAACAAATCAGAAAAGTTCGAACCCTAGAGTGTTAACATAAATAATTACTTATTTTTAAAATTTTAGTCTTCATTTATTTTCTTTTTGGAATGTTTATTCATATACTTTGTATCGTTGAGAACGAGCATAGAAGGTTTTGGGTTAAGTTTAAGTTTGGTCAATGTATTTTGACCAACTATATATGGATAGACCCAATGGTATCTTCGTATGTCTTTATCTAAAAATAATAGCCCTTATCACTTAGTTGCCTTTATAATAAAATAATAATTATTTTTATTTTATAAAACAACCCTTACAAACTCTATTTTTAGAAAACAACCTTCACAAAATCTATTTTTTTTAAAACAACCCAACCTACTCATTTTCTCTCTCCAACATCTTATTCTCTTAAATCCTAACCTCTCCCATCGATCACCACCTCCACCTTTGCCACCACGACCTCCACCTCTTATCACAGAGAGAGAGAAAGATAAAAAAAGAGAAAGTGAAGAGAGACCTCTCTTTCTCGATCCCTCTCTATGGTTTCTCTAATGGACTTGATTTGAAAGAGAAGAGAGTATAACAAATTGAATTTTTTTTTTTCTATTTTGACTGGTGAAACTGAATTTTCACTAAGGTTGACAGTTAGTCTGTGGGCCAGATATTTATAAAAGATGCGTCAATATTCGTAACCGAAGTCTATAACAATAATTTCCTTCACCCGCACCAACTAAATCTTATCATCATTTACCATTGAGTAAATTAACTTACCCTCTCAGAATTAATAGCTGCTTGAACTTTACCTCTCAAAGATGTAAAATTGAACTTTACCCCTTAATTTCACCGTTTCAGCCATTTAACCATTTCAGAAGTACACATGTTCTTTGCACGGTTTTTTGAATACCAAATTGCCCATCACAGACATTACATGTGCATCACTTAAACTACCCACTTAGCCAAGGTGTAGATATGTCTTTACACTTTCTTTTTTTTTGTTGAAATTTTTAGCTATTTTAAAATGTTTGGATAGGTTTCCGATCAAAATATTTTTAAAATTGTGTTTTGTTTTGTTTTGTTTTTTTTTTTTTTGGCATTCCCCTTTTTTAAAAGCTCTACTTTAGTTGATGAGTTCATTTGGGAATAGAGAGAAAGTAGAAAACTTTCTGACTTATAATCGGTGAGATTGGCATCGCTCAAAGATGGATTTCATTGAGAATCTAGGGAAAATGATTCTGCAGAGGTGCAAGGGAGAAAAGAAGACGACTATGAAAACAGAGGTTTTTTCTTCCCCTTCGAATTGAGAGCCTCCTCTATAATGGAGGATCGGTCTTTGCTTTATTGTTGCAGTTATTTCATTACCTGGGAGTGGATGGTAATAATAAAATCCTAGAACTCCAAAAGATCATAAAATGGGTGTATTGAGGTTTCCAATGCTAAGAAAAATCAACTTGTTGCAGATGACATTATTAATGGAGGTTTTTAGAAGGTGGAGAGGAAGACGGGCACTTAAGTTCGGACGTGTTATGTGTGTGATGGGCAATTCCGTCTAAAAAAATTGTTGTAAAATACACGTGTATTTTCTAACGCAATTAACGGCAAAGTGACGCAAACTGTGAAATGTAGGGGAATTTTCAATTTAACATCTTTGAGGGGGCAAAGTTTAATTCTAAAAAGGTAAGTTAAATTTACCGGGGTTACCATTTCTCTACTTACCAGTCAAAATGTCAAACTTCTTTGAAGTGAATTCTGAAGAGAGTTTATCTATCTACTAATCGGTAGTGCTAGGGCTACCGAAATCCCTACCGAATTTGCTACAGCAGGCACATTTCACGGTGAGATTCATAACACTTTAGGATGGGATGCGAAATACGAGGAGATGCAAATCACTTTGACCGTTGGATGCTTGAGTGGTAGCAAATTCTGTAGGAATTTGCTGTAACTCAAGCATTACCGATCTACTAATAGAGGCCATAGATCGAGCTCATTCACTTACCAGTCAAACTTAGTCCATATACTAATAGAGCTAATTCACTTCTCCTGTTTCACTAAACAATATCCTTCTCCACCCACTCTAGTATAACCTTTGGCTGTTTATTCGTCTCTCTAGAATTTGACATTTACTTGGTAAAATTGTAGAATCATTTGAAGAGCAGCTCTTACCTGTGGAAGAAGTTCTCTCCCTCTCACCACTAGGGCATTTGGATAGATTGGCTGGTATCAAACTAAAATCATGGAAGCCTTATCTGACCAGGAGACAGACCTCTTAGACTCTTACAAGACGAGAGAGGTATTTTTCTCCAATTTTTGCTGAATATTGCTTCGTGTATATATATTGCCACACATGCTTATTGATCTTATCAGAGCAGCGTTTAGGAGGAAATATTGGTTCAATGCTGGATCAACTTAAGGAGGAAAAATGGAGTGAACTCGTAGACATGATTGTACAGGCTCATAATGAATTAGACCTCATTCCGGATCTTCTATTCCGGGCAGTTCATAACTTGGGTAGGTATATTTCTACTCGCCAAAAAAATGAGATCGTGGAGTCTGAATTGGAACTAGTAGTATATGCTTCAATGTACATAGCAGTTACATATGCAGATATCTACCCACCAAAGTTATAAAATGTAAACATAAATCAATCATCTTATTTATTAACTGCTAGCTAATAGAGTAAAGACTAATTGAAATGTGGACTACTGGGTGGTTTTTGTAGCAATTGGAACTCCTTGAAAGATGCAAATCAATAATGAATGTAAACTCGATGTTGGCAAAGATGCCATCGATAATGGAGGACTTCGACTGGTGCATATCGTACCCTACTACGTATCATTTCCTTGCCTTGTTTAACAAGGTCGGCACGTCCTATAAGAAGGTAAGTAATGACATAAGTTTCAATATTCATCATGTAGCCGTATGGTCAGTTAATTCTTTGACTGCATGTATCAAACCCGAAGAGTGGATTTGGGGTACTGGTTTGGGTACCCGGCCACTTGTAATGCGTGGGTGCACAAAGTCAAATTCCAGCTGGAGTTCTTATTTATCTGATACTTTTTCATTGGAGATTTAGATGGAAGACATGGTCTTCTTTTTGGCGGAGTTGGGAATGATGCACTACGAAGTGATTGTGATGAGATTGCCATCGATGTTTGCCGCTTCGGCTCTCTACGCAGCACGCTGCACCCTTAAAGAGTTCCCAGTTTGGAACGAAACGCTTGAATGCCTCACGGATTATTCTGAATCAAATATCAAGTATAAGTTCCTTATTATTCTTTGCAATTCTCTACCATTTCACAGTGTCTATTAACAGAGTTCCACTTAATTAGACAGACCTGTAAAAGAGATCGATGTTGGTAAGCTGTTGTCTGATCTTTGTTTCTTTGATTAACAGAGAGCTTGCAAAGTTAATGGTGAGGTTCCACTCTGAAGCTGCAAACCAGGATCTTAAGGCGGTGTACAATAAATACTCCGATCAGAAGTGGAGCTCCGTTGCTTTCTGCGAACCAGCTAAGGACCTCTTGGAAGACTGAGTGAACAAGTCTTTGGTATCTGTTTTTTGGTAAATGGTTATGGATCAACTTTTTTTTCTTTTCTTGTTTCAAAACCGCATCAACAACTCGATCATCCTTATGGAAATAAGGAGTACTTTACTTGGGTAGCGAGGACCTTGATTAATTAGTTTACTGGACCATAGTGACGCACCAAAATGGATGGGATAACTTTGTTGATCTCTATTTGTTTGACTATTTGTTGTTTTTCTGTTACCTTAGATCTCTGTCATCTCTGATTTCTGGAAAGAAATGCATGTCTGTAAATGTTATACAGTGATTTAATTAGGCATTATGCAGTTATCCAGCCTGGTACTGAAAATTTTAAATTTCACTTAAAATTTGCTAAACCACCGTGATCATTGGTAGGGGAAAAAATAAATAAAAACATTTCTGCATTTTGTAAACAGGAGGGATATTGCAACATACCTTATTGTAACACTATTGCAACATACTTTTTTGTGGAGCTTGAGATGATTCAAGGTTTGATTTTTTGTGAATATGTTCTCCTCACCATTAAGATCATCATATTTAGAAATCAACTCATCATAAAACTTCTAACACTCTCAAATCAAACCATAAAAAATTAGCAAATCTAAGTCTTTTTTTTTTTTTTTAAGACCGTTGATTTTTTCTTAAACTTTTGATTTGGGTAGAACTTTTAAAATAACCAAAACGGGCTGATTTTTTTATATGATGGTCTTAATGGTGAGGAAAACTTATTCACAAAAAAATCATACCTTGAATCATCTCCATGTGAGCCCCACAAAAAATATGTTGCAATAGTGTTGCATATGTGGCTGCCTCGGGCTATAGTCCGGGTTAGATTTGAGAAAATTCTTCTTTTTTATATATAAAAAGTATATAAGATCCAAGTGCTAATTTTTGGTGATGATGTTTTTCTCACCATGAAGATCATCTTCATCGAAAATCAACCTATTTTAAAACTTCTAATTCCATCAAAAGTTAATTGAAAATCAACGGTCATTTATTCAAATAGTATCGATTTCTTCATTGTTGATTTCTAATCAACTTTTGATGGAATTAAAAATTTTAGAATGGGCTGATTCTTTGTGAGGATAATCTACATGGTGCGAAGAACATACTCGCTAAAAATCACCCATTGGATCGTATCCATGTCGACCTTACGAGGCTTAGAAATCGGT
The DNA here is from genome assembly GCA_002174775.1 of Macleaya cordata. NCBI lineage: Eukaryota > Viridiplantae > Streptophyta > Magnoliopsida > Ranunculales > Papaveraceae > Macleaya > Macleaya cordata. Next base: position 41,968 of record MVGT01000203.1, read on the forward strand.
CTTGTTAGCTAGTCTTTTTGTCAAAGTGGTATTACTCTTTATATATAACTTCCACATATTGGTGGTCCTATGTTAGGATATCCCACTCAAATGGCAAGTGCCAATAGCTTTAAAAAAGTGGGTAAATTTGTCAAAAAATAAGACCAAATCCTTTCTCCAATCAACACTTATTTTGTTATCTCTTTAAATAATTGAGGCCTAATATCCAGCACAACTTTTTACTTGATTAGCCCAACAATTTTCGATTGTGATTAAGTTACTTTACTTTACTTGTTTATTGATAATATTTCAAGTAATTAGTAGCTTAATTTCGTGTTTAAATTGCTTTGCTAGCTTTTAGGCTAAACATCTCAATAAGCTTTTTAATAAGTCACTTTGGGCCTGTAGGCATGTTCCTTTGTGGTGGGCTCACAGACCCTCTTTCCTTATATTGAGCCTTCGGGCCCATTTGCTTTCCTTTGTGGACCTTATGGTTCACTTTCCTTTTTGGGCTTAAGGGCCCGTTTTCTAGGTTTGGGCCTAAGGGCTCATCCTTTTGTTAAGCCCATAGGACTAACTTTCTCTCTCTCTTTCTCAGGCTCAAAGCCCACTCTACCTTTTGGGCCTTAAGCCCATACGTTTTCGCAAGGCCCAAAGCCCATTTGCATCATTCGGGTCGTAAGAGCCCATTTTTTTCATTCGAATTGAAGGACCCATCTCTTTTCTTATCGAGCTTAAGGGCAAGATAATTCGCCTAACCTCTAAAAACTAATAATAATGGAGATTAAGGTCTCTAGTTTAGTTCACCCAAGGGTTTAGCCTTTGTGTGTTTTTAGTTTCTAAGTTGCATTAGCCTAGGGCTCTATGTTTATTTTCGAGGATATCTAGGGTTTCACTCGAGGTGAAATTCCTATCTTACCCTTACCTTTATTTAAATGTTTTGGCGTTTTGAAAGAAAATAATTTTTAAAATTCATCACATTTAGCTTAGGTTTTTCCTGCATTTAGGGTCAAGATTATCCTAAACCAGATTAGGAATCTTTAGATACCCTCGTGCGATATTAGAGCATAAGGCATGCATTCTTTGCGTCCCATCGACATTCTTATTTCTCGGGCACACGTACGATGTGTGATCCCTTTTCTGGGCATATCCTATGTTGGACGTGATCCGGCCCTTTTTGAGATTCACACCTAAGGGTGTTATTAATCTACTTTTATTTCTGGGTATGTCTTGTGATAGACGTGTTCCCTATTTTATTCGGGCGCGTGTGTTTATTACGTGATCCCTCTTGAGGTTCACATCTACGGGTGCAATTGACTCATTCTCATTCCGGGCATTCGTTCATAAACTTCGGGCAGGTTCTATATCAAACATGATCCACGTTTTTATGCGGACACGTACATACAACACGTGAATCTATTTTGGCATATGTCCAAGGACATGATTGCCATTTTTTTGAGAATTACGTTCAAGGACGTGATTTCTCTATTTTTGGCAACACACGCATACAACGTGTGAATCGTCTGAGTTTTGTGTTCAAGGACATGACTCTCTTTTCGGCGCACATGGCATACCGCACGTTATTACCTCAGTGTATAGTGTATACAGTACCATATCACGTGTTTGAGTATACGTGTACATATTACAGATATCACACCCCTTGTTTATGAATGGATACAGAGCACATCTACGTCACTTTGCTTTTTGTACATGAGCATATTAATGACGCATGTCGCTTTCTTTTACTGCATTCAAACAGATGAATGTACGCATCTTTTGCCCCAGAATTACCTGATTATGACACGTAGATTAAGGGGCTTGTATTTTATATTTGTATAGTTTATTCATTCTTTTATCACAATAGAATAACTATAGTTTAATTATATATTTCCCTAAAAGTTTTTAATCGCAAAGTAGAGGTTGTCCTCACGGACGGGCAGTTGTTGGGTGCCTAACACCTTCCCAACCCGTACTTAGATCCCTTATCCACCATCTCTATACCGCAGACCATCCACTTTGGATCATCGCCATGGTTTTCTAGGAAAACTAGATTTAGGTCGCTTTTTCAAAATCTTGGTTTCTGATTCCTATAAATCAGGTGGCGACTCCATAGTTTATCATATTCATACCCCCTACATGGACAAATCTTATTTCGCATTTCCCACTCGTTCTCTCTCTTTTTCGGAGGTAAAGAGTGTGCGTGGGAGGTACTGGATTCCGACTCCACAGGGAGTATTGGAGCTTACTTCGCAGTAGTCAAGAGAAACGGCGGGAGGGTAAAGGCAACCATGGGAGGTGTGATATTATTCTAGCTTTGTTCCACCCAATATCTGACATATAGTTTCATGCCATCCCAGTAAGATGTCTATTGTGTAAAAACCATTACATATAATCTGTTCCATCCACTAGTTTAGGTCCGACATAAGGAAAAAAACAATGGAGCAAATGCTTATGGCCATTCATAAGATTTGTGTTTCGTTCACATTAGTGTCTTACCAAAACATAGAAGGCCGAGAATACCAAATTAAAGGTGTCGTACCTGCAGTCAGACAAACATAGCCCAAGCTGCACAACAATTCCTAATATAAGGAGTGAAAGCCCCATGACAACATAGTATTTTACTCTATCCGAATGACCCTGGAATTTAAAGGGAAAAATGCATTGAGTTGCAAATGGAAGAAACCATCTTGAATGAGGCGTAAGAATGTGAAACCACATAATCAACTTGTTGGTAGTGGAGGTTACTTTCGGTGGGGTTACTGTTGCGAACGGTACTCATGACCCCCCAATACCATTTGTTTTTGTCAAGATTTTTTTCTGGAATTTGCTTATTACTACTTTCAGCGCTGGTTTCTTCCTTTTCCGCGCGTGTTTCTTATTCTTTAGTTTTGGCACCTTTAGGCTAGATGCGAAAGTTCTATGATTCGTTTTGTTAAGTAGATTTGCAACAAAGTTCGCCTTGCCCAGATGGTAATTTATCATGAATTCTTAATCCTTCAGAAATTCTAACCACCTTCTTTGTCGTAGGTTCAGGTCCTTCTGTGTGAAAATTTACTTCAAGCTTTTATAATTGGTGAAAATCTCAAAATTCTCTCCATACATGTCCCTCCACAATGTCAATGCAAAGACCACAGCTACCAATTCCAGATCATGTGTGGTGTAGTTCTTCTCATGTGTCTTTAACTGCCTTGACGCATATGCTATCACCTTTTCATTTTGCATCAGTATACCTCTCAATTCGTTATGTGAAGCATCATAGTATATTGTATATCCAACCCCTGGTTTTGGTTTCATTAATATCAGAGCAGTCATAAATTTTTGCCGTTTCGAAAGATCTTGCTTTCTCTCCTGCAGTACCACAAGTCCACAACACTAGAGACACCAAATTTTTCACCCCAAAACTAACCCAAAAACGGGTCGACATCACACTTTTCAAAATCAATCTAAAAATTAGGTTCAACTGGCATTTTTCTAGATCAGCCCAATAATGGGGTTGAAACATACTTTTAAAAATTTAACCTAAGAATGGGGTTAAAATATCAATTTTTAAATTTCGAAGAATCAATCCAAGAATGAGGTTGAAACATCATTTCTAAAACCCACCCAAAATGGGATGTGTATCACATATTTGCAAAAGGGCTTGTGCATCACGTTTTTAACTAACCCTAAAAGTGGGTTAACATACACTTTTAATATGGCCCAAAATTGGGTGGGTAATAACACCCACCATAAGAATCACTAGAAAAAAGGGGACAATTAGCGATATACCCCCAAAAAATAAGCAATTTTGCGATAAACCCTCAAATTAATCAAAATTAGAGATACGTCCTCCAATTGACAGTTTTTGTTAAAATGCACATTATCTGACCACGTGTGCAACGCGTGATTAGTTCTTTTACCAATATACCCTCTAAAGTTGCGCACGTGTGTCATCTTTTAAGTTAAATCTAAGGGCTATAACATAAAGTTCTAATCGAACGGCCATGACATAAAGCCCTCTTCTTCTCTTCTTGTTTATCAAGACTGGAACCAGAAGTGAGGAGCAGTCTCGAACAAGAAGAGAACCAAATCTTTCACTGTTCAAATCCCTCCAAAGCTTGCGCTGGCTTAATGATGATCCTCTCCATGTTAGCCATAACAATTTATGAAACTGATTAATAAAAACCCCAAGCAAATGAAATAAGAAGCATAAAAATCAATAAAGAAATAGCAAAACATTCGTTAAATTTCATCATAGAAAAAAAATAGCAAAAAATGAAGAAGAAGAGAGGAACAAATTCAGCAGCCGAAGGGTTCAATTTCAAGAGCAAATCAACTAGTTCCATCATATCTCTGAAATTCAAGGTTACTGGTTTACTTAAAAAATACGACTTTTTCATTAGTTGCTCTATATATAATTAGTGTTGCTGCTACTAAGTGATATAAATCATTTCAGTGGCTTAGCCTTCTCATGAAACATAATCCCTAAACTAGTAAGTAGCTTCAGGTTAGTAGGGAATATAATCTATGAACTAGAGAGTGGATAAGACCAAATAAGATGAAGAAAGCAAAGAAGATGAGATTAGATGTGAGAGAGGACATCATGATGGCGGCGGATGAGAGAAATTGAGGACTTGTAGTGTCGGATTTGGCTCGCCGGATTCCGGTATAGTGTAAAGGAGAGGGATTAATTTATGAAGAAGAGAAGAAAATTAGGGTTTTATATCAGGGCCGTTGGATTGTGACTTTATGTCCTAGCCGTTCGATTGATCTAATTAGGGTCTGAGGGCATTTTGGTAAAAAACTAATCACGTGTTACGCAGATGATCACTTGACGTCTCTTTTGAGAAACAATGAACTTGGGGGTATATCCCTAATTTCTATTAATTTAGGGTATATCGCAAAACGGCTTATTTTTTTGGGTATGTCCCTAGAAAAAATAAGGTTTACAACTTTTAAGACCCAAAAGTGGGTAGGTAATAACACCCACCACAAGAATTAGAAAGGGTTTTAGGTGGGTAATAATACCCACTTACAAACATCAAAACAAATAAAGGAGGTGGGTAATAATCACCTACCAACTTTTTCAAAACAAAATCAGAATCCTCCTGTTCTTTCACGTTACACATCCGGAGAAAATTTTTAAAAAAAATGCTTTCAAGTGGGTTAACAATACCCACTTGGAAAAGTTAAGGCTTTAAAGGGGGTGGTTAATAACACCCACCACCTTTTTTCTTTCAAAATCACCAAAACGGCTAGAGCCCTGGCCATTGGACATTTAACGACTAAGTGCTCTAGCCGTTACACTCATTCTATCTCTCCTCTAGCCGTACGGCATACGCATTCAAATCACGTGTGATTCGCATATTTTTACTAAAATACCCTCGAATGGCTGCATGCTAGGAGTGCACATCGGTCGATGACCGACCTATTTGGGTCCATTCATAACCGATCCAATATTGGTCGGTTATGATAACATTCCAACCGATCCTATCCAATTTTAAATTGGATCGGTTGTCCATCCAATCCAATTTAGGTTGGATTGGATAGGATAGTCGGTTTTGAAAAATGACTAATATACTGATCCCTTTCATTCAAATACAAGAACCCTAAATTTATCAAAAAAATAAAATACAAGAGCCCTAATTAAAAACAAATTTCTCAACAATGTTCTCTGCAAAAAATACAAGAGCCCTAATCAAAAAAAGAATACAAGAGCCTTAATCAAAAAATTACCCTTCTCATTTCTGACAATCTGAGATCTGCAGAGAGAAGAAGAGTTAGAGAGACAGAGACAGAGAAAGTAGGTTCAAGCTTCTGCAACACCCATCCAATGTTCTCTGCAATCAAATTGCAGGCTTCAAATCCTTCAATAACATCTCTACTTGCCCTAAATCGCGCCAAAAACCCTAACAAAACCCAAAATCACATATCATTTCGTCAATTGAATCTTCACCTCCCAAAGCTTCTTCACTTCTCTTCACTCTCTCAAATCCAACGCTTCATCTAGCGGTCTAGCCCACCTTCTCTTCTTACCTCGTCTGTTGGATCTCCATCACATGTCCTCTTGTTCAGTTGAACCTCACAAACCGTCACATCTTGATTTTTAATGCCATTGCATACGAGAATTTGCCGCTGGTACTACTGATACTTAGTTACGATTGGTACTAGGGTTTTTTAGATGGGGGAGAGAAGAGGCGGTGAGAGAAAAATGAGGAAAAAGTAGAAATAGAGGGTTTAGACTTTTTAGATGGGGAGAGAGAAAATGAAGAAAAAGTAGAAATAGAGGGTTTAGACTTTTTAGATGGGGCAGAGAAAAAGTAGAAATAGAGTTTATATATTAGGGTTTACTTTGTAACAACAACTAGGGTCTATAATTTTAATGTTATAATAGGGTGAGGGTTAGTTTTTTTTTACTATTTATATATGTATCGGTCGGATCGGTTAACTCGGTTATTTGACTAGTCAATACAGTAACCGATTCGACTTACTCAGTTACGAAGGAAAATCAACCGATCCTATCCAACCACCTTATTGGATCGGTTAATATCCAGTCGGTTTGGATTGGATTGGTTTGGATCGGTCGGTTCGGTCTATTTTTGTGCAGCCTTACTGCATGCTATCGATGTTAAGTGTTTCTCACTCTACTTTTCTCTCTCATCGAGGCCCTAACTGCTAAATGACCTAGTCATTGGCCTTATTTTCTCTCTCCTCAAATGAGCCGCTCATCGCCGCTGTCGTTTTACGACAGATGCGTTCCCCAATGGTTAGGGCAGCTCTAGCCGAGGGCAATTTTCTCTCTCCTCTCTCCTGTTTTGGATAAAGATGAATGAGAGCCCTTGATCTTCCTATTAGCTTTGACGATCCAACGACCTAAAATTGACCTCTCTCCTCCTTTTCTATAAATAGAGAGGGATCCCAAGGGTTTTGGACACAACATTTTTGGGAGAGAAGAGTGGCACAAATTTCAAGAGTGACTTTCCAGAGTGAGAAAGAGAGAACTATCTTACTTTTATTCTTCAACATACTCTTCTTCCTCACTAGTTTTTCTATTGTTTACATGCATTTCTAAAGTGTGAGAGTGATTTCATCCTTTCTTTACACCTAAATCAAACCAAAAAAGGGTCTTAATGGATTGAGTCATCAAAGGGAGATCTCTCTTGCCATCTTAGGAGTGTGGGCTAAAGCTAGGTATATTTACTAACTCAAGCTTGTTGTTATATCATGTAATATTTTGATTCATATAATGAATGAATTTACTCTCAATACCTATCTTGATGTTGGTTGATTTATTGTCTAGTGTTAATACCTAGGTCCATAAGCTAATGGTGTAGTTTCCACTCTTGCATTCATGTAGTATTCATGAAGTTTACTACATGTATTATCTACATATAACTAAAAGCATGTAGATATTATCAATGTAGGCATATCATCTTGTTTAAATGCAAGATAAAATGAATAAATCATGGTTTTCATATAGTGATATATGCTAAAAGTAGTTTGTATTATTTCATAGTATATGTAAAATATCATTACAATGTCTTAGGTTATAAAATAATGTTGTACTTAATAATGTCATACTTAAAAATGTATGTTAGTAAGAACATGAGGTTAAAATACCATGAATGCTCCATGAAAATGTATGGATGTTTGATATTCTTCACTTTTGCACTCAAATACACTTTTTGGTCCATAAGAATAAATGGGACATAAAAACAAAGGTATTTGCATGAAAAAACTACTTTTAGATCTTTAAAATAAATAGGATATAAAAATAAAGTAGATTGTGTAAAAATATACCTTTTTGATCCATGATAACATGTGGGTTTCTACATATATTTTCTTAAATACACTTTTGAATCATGACAATATATGATTTGTTGCTTATAGTTGCTTTATTTGCTAAAATGCTATTTAACATCTACTTTATTGTCAAAAAGTAATGTTTGTGCTCAGTGGGCAAGGGTTTTGTTGAAAAGTAATAAAAACCTTAGAATACAAATAACACTTTTGCACTTAAAATTATAAAATATTCAATAAGCTTTAAAATAAGCCTTCGTGGGCCTACACCCCACTTTTCTCATTCCTTAGATTTAAGATCAATAATGGGTATTATGGGCCTTACATTTCAAGTATGGGTGTTGGTCCCATTGTCAATCGTGGGCTTTAAAAGCCCATTTTTATTGAAGTTGGATATACCTCCACTTCACCTATCTTGGTGGGCCTCAAAGGCCTAATACTAACAAAGGGTTTTACAACCCACTTCTTCTCTTATGGGCTTAATAAACCCATTCTTTTCCAAACTCTAAAAACCTAAATAACTAAATAAGATAATCCTTCCTAGAATAAGATAAGTCTAGATTAGATTTGTTTGGCTTTAGATTAGGGATGCATTAGTACTAAGTTGCTTGTTAATTTTGAGATTAATTTAGGAATTCTCCTAAACTTGTTAAGTGAGACCACCATGGACGGGCACCTAAGCTCGATATTTATGTCCAAGCTAGGTCGATCATCTTGCTGACTTAACTAAGTTGGGTTAATCCTTAAACAGACCCTACTTTGCGATTAATCTTAAATAATTTTCAAAAGAGAAGAAAAATAAATGATTTGTAGATAACAAAAAATCATTTGCATGTGTTAGGCCCATGAGTTCACTCATGTCATATTTGTCGAATTTCGTGTCAAAGGTAAACTCAAGATGGTCAATGTAACTTGAGTTAGAGTTAGTGAGTCATTCGGTTCGTTGCGAAGCAAAGACTCCAAGAAGCTCAACTCACCACCGGAACTCATCTTAGGATGGTAAGTGACTTAG
>MVGT01001756.1:0-52642 GCA_002174775.1 Macleaya cordata
GTTTTATCAGGAAGAGTTCCTCACCCTGGGGAGCCCCCGTACTGTTTGTAAAGAAGAAGGACGGTACACTTCGCCTGTGTATCGACTATCGAAAGCTAAATCAAGTGACCGTCAAAAACAAGTATCCTCTCCCCAGAATTGATGACTTATTTGACTAACTTAAGTGTGCCCAGTACTTTTCAAAAATCGACCTTCGGTCTGGGTACCATCGGTTAAGGATCAAGGAGAGTGACATTCCTAAGACAGCCTTCAGGACGCGGTATGGGCTCTATGAATACTTGGTGATGCCTTTTGGGCTCACTAATGCCCCCGCCGCTTTCATGGATTTGATGAATGGAGTGTTCAGGGAATTCTTGGATCAGTTTGTAGTTGTGTTTATCGATGACATTCTGATCTATTCTAAAACTCTGGAAGAGCATGAGGAACACCTAAGAATCACGCTGCAAACACTTAGGAAGCATCGGTTGTTTGCTAAATTCTCCAAGTGTGAATTTTGGCTCAGGGAAGTGAAGTTCCTTGGACATGTTATATCGCCTGAGGGTGTTTCCGTGGATCCCTCTAAGGTTGAAGCAATTGTTAACTGGTCTAGGCCGACTTCAGTGACTGAGATTCGAAGTTTCCTAGGGCTAGCCGGTTACTATCGCAGGTTCGTGGAAGGATTCTCAAAAATTGCAGCTCCGTTAACCAAGCTCACACAGAAAGGAGTACCATTTGTATGGTCGATTGAGTGTGAAAGGTCCTTCCAAGATTTAAAGAAGAGGTTGACTTCGGCACCAATACTTATAGTGCCAACACCTGGTGCCGGCTATATCATCTTCACTGATGCGTCACGTAGAGGGTTAGGCTGTGTCCTAATGCAGGGTGAGCGAGTTGTCGCTTATGGGTCGAGGCAGTTGAAGGTGCATGAACAGAACTACCCTACTCATGACCTAGAGTTAGCTGCCGTTGTTTTTGCCTTAAAGATTTGGCGCCACTATCTTTATGGTGAAAAGTTTGAGTTGTATTCAGATCATAAGAGCCTTAAATATCTGTTCTCACAGAAGGATCTGAATATGAGGCAGCGTAGATGGACAGAATTCCTCAAGGACTACGACTTTGAATTGCATTACCACCCGGGAAAAGCAAACGTAGTCGCTGATGCCTTGAGTCGGAAGAAAGAAATCCTCTTAGCTCATATGATGGTGAAGGAGTGGGGCATGTTGGCATCAGCAGCCGACTATGAACTCAATTACCTCATTGAACCTCCAGAAGAGTGGTGTGGTGTTTATGCCACTTACGGGAGAATGCATCCTTCCTTGTATCCTGACATTACCGTAGCACAAGGCAGGGATAAAGATTTCGAGGGGTATAGAAAGAAGGCTGAGGATCCAAAGTTTGAAGATTGGAGACAACATGAGGATGAAAGCTTGAGATTCAGAAACAGGATTTGGGTTCCTTCTGATAACAGTTTGAGAAAGACCATCCTCGATGAGGCACATAAGACTCCATATACTATTCACCCGGGTAGCACCAAGATGTACAGGGACTTACGTAGAAATTTCTGGTGGCCGGGGATGAAAAACGACATTGCCTTATATGTGAGTAGATGCCTCACCTGCCAGCAAATCAAGGCGGAACACCGAAAACAAGCTGGTGAACTTCAGTCGCTTGAAATACCCGAATGGAAGTGGGAACACATAACTATGGATTTCGTGACCGACCTACCAAAGAGCAGAGAAGGTCATGATACCGTTTGGGTAATTGTTGATAGGCTGACAAAGTCCGCTCATTTCCTCCCGGTTTCCATGACTTACACCTTGGAGAAGCTTAGTGGGCTGTAAATTAAGGAGATCGTCAAATTTCATGGAATACCAGTGTCCATTGTTTCCGATCGAGACCCTCGATTTACATCTAGGTTGTGGGAGAAATTACATACTGCCTTGGGCTCAATGCTACGCTTTAGCACTTCCAACCACCCACAAACGGATGGACAATCAGAGCGGATAATACAGATTCTGGAGGACATGCTACGGGCTTGTGTGTTAGATTTTGGAGGCAACTGGCAGAAACACTTATACCTAGCAAAGTTTGCTTATAATAACAGTTACCAAGCAAGCATTGGCATGGCCCCTTTTGAGGCCCTATATGGTAGACCTTGCAGATCTCCTATTTGCTAGTCGGATGTTGGTAAAAAAGCTGTGTGGGGCCCTGAGGTGATACAGGAGACCACAGAAAGAATGAAGTTAGTGAAAGAAAGAATGCTCAAAGCACAGAGTCGACAAAAGAGTTATGCAGATCGTTGCAGACGACCTCTTGCCTTCAGTGTAGGAGACTATGTGCTTTTGAAGGTATCCCCTAGGAAGGGCATTCGACGGTTTGGACTACGTGGGAAATTGGCTCCAAGATATGTGGGCCCCTTCGAGGTCTTGGAGCGTATAGGTCCTGTAGCTTACAGAGTTGCTCTGCCACCACATTTGGAGAGGGTTCATAATGTTTTTCATGTATAACAGTTGAGAAAGTATGAACCCGATCCGGAACACGTCATCGATTGGCACAACTTAGAGTTGGGAGAAGATGCCTCGTACGATGTTCAACCTATTCAGATTGAAGATCGCCAAGTGAAGGTGCTGAGAAATAAGGAAATTCCTCTAGTTCGGGTCCTTTGGAGGCACAATAACATCGATGAATCTACGCGGGAGAAGGAATCCGATATGAGGAGACAATACCCAGATCTTTTCTCGGCTTGAGGTACGCCCTTTAAATTTCGAGGACGAAATTTCTTTTAAGGGGGGGATGATTGTGAGACCCCACTAACAAAAAAAAAAGAAAGTACTTGCTAATTATAATAATAATATTACTAGTATTACTAATATTAGGAGTATAACAAAAGGAAAAGGGTTTATTACCTATAATAATAGTATTAGTAGAAATAGTAGTGTAGCAAACAAAAAAAAAATTGCTAGTAATAATACTTATGATAGTAATAATATTAGACACAAAAAAAAGAAAAGAAAGAAAAAGGAAAATAAGAAAGAAAGAAGGAGAAGGAGAATAAAAGAGAGAGATAGAGAAATGAGGGATAGAGAGAGATCGTATGATAGAGAGAGGGAGAGCTGAGTTCGAGAGAGAAAGAGAAGGAGAGCTGAGAGAGAGATCTGCAAGAGGAAGAGAGAGAGAGAAAGAGAGAGAGAGAGAGGGAGAGAGAAAGAGAGGGAGAGAGAGAGGAGGAACAGAAGCAGCAGCAGCTGCTGCCGCTGTTCACGCCGGCGGCAGCTGCTGCCGTTTTTCGACAGGGAGGAGCAGAGGAAGAAGAAGAAGGAAAAAGGAAGAAGAAGAAGAAGGAAGAAGAAGGAAGAAGGAGGAGAAAGGAGAGGAAGAAGAGAGGAAGAAGAGGGATTTCTCTTGGGTAATTTTCTCACCATTTCAGCTGAATTTATGAGCAAAATAATTTAGTTTTTGTGTTGTTCAAACATGCATGCTAGTGTAGATCTTGTTTTGAGCTTAATGGTGGAAGAAGGGATGAGACCCTACACTGCGCTCTAGTTACTTAAATCTCTGTACATACCCCACATAAAGTGAGATTTCCATTGGGGTGCAAAAATAAGATGTCAAGAAGGTTCTTGTGGATAAGTATTACAGGATGTTTGCATGGTCAATGCCCCGTAATTAGAATGGGTGCTATTTTGTGCACCCACTTTACATGAGGGTGCACATTATTGCCATCATCCAACCATTTATTGCAATATAATCAACTACTCCACTTCTCTTTGATTGCAAAACAATAAACGGTTGGATAGTTATTGGTAATGTGCACCCTCATATCAAGTGGGTGCACAAAATAACAATCAGTTAGAATGACATCCATGTGGACAAGTTGATGGCATACGTGTAGACAAATAGAGGGCACAAACGTGGACAACTGAAGGTGCTAGCTTATTTGCACATACTGCGTAGTGGCAAAACCAGCTAGGGATGCCAATAGATAGTCGAAAATCCATTTCCGATTCAAATTCGTATTCGAATTTTCGGATATCGAATATCGAATATTTTTTTTCGATAATAAAGATTTTCAGATATTAAAGAATTTGCTCCGTAAATATCTGATTCGATAAGAAATCACACATATAAAAACTGTATATAATATATATACTTATATATAATATATTGAGTGAGGTTATATAGCCCCTCTTAAATAGCCTAATAATAACTCCTCCACATTGTAGGGCCCACATAAAATGCATCAAGGGGTTGATTTTTAGAGAGGATGATCTACATGGTGAGGAGAACATACTCATCTGAAATCAACCGATTCTAAAACTTCTAACCTCATAAATCTGCCCCTGTAAATCAACGGTCAAAATAAAAGTTTAAAACTTACCAAATTTTTAAGAGCTAATTTGAGGGGGGTTAGAAGTTTTAGAATGAGCTAATTTTTTAATATGATGGTATACATAATGAGGAGAATATACTCTCCAAAAATCAGCCCCTGAATGCATTGTATGTAGGCCCCAAAGAGGGGCTATATAAGGGGACTATATAACCTCACTCTAATATATTATATAATAAGTAGAGAGCGGATATTGCACCCCCTATTAGGGAGCCCAATAATAGCCCTCCATCTAGACCGTCCTTTATCAATCAATTAACGGTCTGATTTTTCGCTGATGTGGCATAAAAAAAGCTCGAAATCAGCTTACCTAATTTCTCGGCTTCAAAAAGTTAGCGAGGAAAACAGTTATCCCGTACTATTTAGTCTCTGGACCCACAAAAATTCGACATGTGTTAACGATTTAACAACACGGTTATCCCTACCAAAAAAACCTCTCTTCTACATGGGCATTACTAGAGGGACACCACATTTTGACATCTAAGATTACATCGGCTTATTTTATTGATTGAAAACCAATCATGAAAAAGCATTAATTCCATTTCAGCCCCTCATACCACTTTTAAAAAGCAGATGTAATATTTGGTGTCAAATTTTGGTGTTATTCTAGCAAAACTCCTTCTACATACACCTAACAGAGATAAGCAGGGTTTGGGGATTTTGATTTTTTTCACTCTCATTGCCAGTGAACTGCAAAAAAAAAAGTTTCCGCTACCATCGCTTTTCTAAGTTTTTTTTAATCTTCCTTTTCACCTCCGATTTCTCTATCTCTAATTATTTCCCCAAATTAGTTGTAGGAGACAGATCTTGATTTTGGACGGAGAAGAATTGAAAATCTATCGCTGCCCGCTGCTCCGGCTAGAAATTTTAGAGAAAAAGCAGAGATCCCTTTTTCCCAGTACTTTTTTTTACAAAAACTTGAAGAGAACATAGTTCATTAGACTAGATCTACAATTTTGTTAGAAAATATAGTCCTAATGACTAGATTAGTCATAAAGTAATTGCAATTGCCTACTAATGCACTATAGATTTGTAGTATGTGTCATGTGTGATTACATCTGAAGCAGGGCCGACCCAAGGAAAGTGGAGGCCCTAGGCGAAACTTTGAAATTGGGCCCCATCAATTGGAATAGCGGTTCCTAAACATATATCAAGTCGTTTTTTTTTTTATCTGAAGTTAGCATTTTTTATGTTGAAGCTTGAAAATATTGATAATTCTATTTCAACTAAATCTCAATCTAAATTTTTTAGATCATGTGGAACTCAAATTTGGACCAGAAAACAGAGGAATCAAAAGCAGGATCTTCACTCTGAACTACTGAAATGACTCAACAAATCAACAATAATTCCTACTTGTATATCCATGGCTGCTCTACAAATGTATTCCTTACATCTCTCCTTTTAAAAAAAATCATTTCTCTATGTAACTGTCGATAGAAATAGAAAGAGGTAAAAATTTTTCTCTTTTTTGCTTTCTTAATTATAAACCATGAATCAAACAATCATGATTTCACTTGTGAATAATAGCATATAAATAAGAAACCAAAAAATTTAAATCCAAACCTCAGATACTATTAGATAATGTTATGCCCTAGCTGGAAAGTGAGGGCGACCAAATCTTTTTGATCCTATGCCCTAGGCCCCCTCAACCACTACGATAAAAAAAAGAAGAGAAAAATCCCCAAATTTTTTTGATTCGGTTTTAAGAGAAGAAAGTTAAAATTAGTTTTAATCTTGGTCCTTCATTCTCATTTTTATTCGATGGTACAAAATAACCCAAAAGTGAGACGTGGGATTGCGTAGGTTAAATAATAGCATTTGGTCTTTGTGTTGCCTGCTTTTATAGTTTTCTAGAGCCATGGGGCTTCGTTTTTTATTTTCTTATTTTAACGCTTCAGACTCATGGGCCTCATGTAAAAACTGATTCCAAGCAATTGGCTTTATCAAAAAAAAAAATTCAAACATTGGGCCCCCAACCAAGTGAGGCCCTAGGCTGTTGCCTAATTTGCCTAACGGTTGGGCCGGCCCTGATCTGAAGAGTATGGGATAGCCATTTTCACTCTGTACCTTTTTGAAGCTGAGAAATTATGCCAGCAGACTTCGAGCTTCTCTTTTATACCACGTCGGTGATAACTCAGACCCTTAATTAATTGATAAAGGACGGTCTAGATGGAAGGGCCATTATTGGGCTCCCTAATGAAGGGGTGCAATATCCTCTCTCTAATAAGTATTAGTATACATAAAATAAAAATATTGTCCAAACATAGTATAAAATTATGTTCCATACTACCAAATTTTGGATAATGTCTGAATTAGATTGATTTATAGGATCGAATCAGATATTATCGAATCGAATCGGATATTCGATAAATTTTTGGATATAAATTCAAATTGTAAAACGCAATATCTATTTGGATATAGGATCGAATTCAGATATTGAATATATTTTTCGGATACGGACTCGGAGACTGCACCATCTGTTCCGATAGTAACCGTTGACATCCCTAAAGCCAACTCCCTTGGTGAAAATTCTGAATTAAACCTCTTGATATTTAATGTTGTATTTGGATTAAACCCCTTGATATTTAATCTTAAGTGTTTTGATTAAACCTCTTGTATACATTTGGAAAAGAATCATCTTTTTTATATAATTAAGTGTTTTGATTAAATTATTATTTTTCCTTTTAAATTGCAAAAAAATTTCTTTAACACTTTTTAACTCCAAAAACAAATCTAAACCATCAGTATAGTAAGCACACCATGTTTCAAGACATGTTCAAAATTAAAACAATATTTTTCAAACTGTCACCTTCTAATAACATTAAATTTTGTGAGATTAAATTAGAAACAAAAGTTCTCATTTTCTTGAAATTCCTCACATGATCACATCTACCCTTGATTAAAGAAGTAGATTGACTTACTGTGTAAATAAAATAATCATTTTTAGAAAAATTCTTCAACATATTGTATTCTTGCTTCATCACCACTCTATCAAATTGTCTTTTTTTCTCTACGCTTTACACGTTTCTATCGTTCACCCCATCAAAAGAATTTTCTTAGCATTCTCTTTTTCAAACTCAAATACTAGTTGATATTTAAAATCTCAATTCAAGGAAAAAAAAATACTTTGGAGGCTTTTGTGTGGAAATAGCCCAAATGGCACTCCGTAGTCGCCTTCAATTAAAAGAAAAGCACGACCTCAGTAACCACAGCACGAAGTAGAAGCGAGAGCAGGAATGGAAGGGCTGGAGTAGTCAATTAAAAATTATTTTTAATTCTGAAATGTTTTCGGAGCGGGAGCGTCGGAACATAGATCGAAGCAGGAGCGCGAAGTTTCTAAACCAGAGCATCATCCCCATACCAATGTTCCGATTACTAAAAGCACAACCATAACTTAAAAGGGACAGTTGCCTAAAACGCTTTATCCTTGAGTTGGCAATGTATAGTTGTGAGATGGCGTCCACATGGACAAGTAGAGGGCATCCACATAAATAATAGAAAAATGAAGCCATCGTGATAAAATTTATTTTGAGTAGTGATATTGAGCATCCTAGCAAACACTGTGAGCCATCCTTCACTATCAGCCATCTTAGTTTGTAATAATAAAATATAAATTTTTTTTATTTTTGAAAAAATCCACCCCACCAAAATTACACCCCACTCCTACCACCATCACCATCTATATTCCTCACGGCGCCTCCTGCCCCCGCCGCCACCACCACCACCACCACCACCACCACCACCACTGTCCTCAACAACCAAGATAAATACAGTAGAACACCTTCAACCCCCAACATACCCCACCCCGATCTCCACCACCTTACCGCTACCTTCACCGCCACAACCACCCTAGTGCCACCTCCACCACCTGTATTTTTTTCTATTTTTTTAGAGATTTATAGAGATAGAAATGAAGAGAGAGATAGGGAAGGAGAAAGAGAGAGGGAGGGGGAAGAGAGAAGTGCTGGATCTGAACTTTTTTTTTTCAGCAAAACCAGATCTAAGAATTTCAGATCTGGGATCTTTTTTTTTTAGATCGAACAATTCGACAGAGATTGAGAGCGAAAGAGAGATTGAGAGAAAGAAAGAGAAGAGAGAAAGAGAGGGAGATAGTGATGGTGCGGTGGTGGTTGGTGGCAGAGATGTACCAGCGGTGGTGATGGTGTTTCCCTCTCAATCCCTCTTTCTCTCTCTGCTCTCCTCTTCTGGAGGCAGTGAAGGCAGTGTTGACACGGTGGTGGTTTATGGTGGTGGTCGGTGGTGGTGGTGATGGTGATGAAGATGGTGATAGTAATGATGGTAGGGTGGGGCCTATTTTATATTTTTGGTGGGGTGTAAAATCTTAAAAATATTTTAATATAAATGATTAGGATGGCTCATAGTGTCAAAATTTTCTAAGATGGCCCATAGTATTTGCTAAGATGCTCAATATCATCAGTCTTTATTTTTTATAAAATATTTTTTTGTGAATAATACGATTTTATCAAGTGCACAACACCTAATAATCCAAGACCTCCCTTAAAGGGGAGGGAAAACCAACCACTGGTCATGTATTCCCACTATTTTCATGTTGACAAAGGGCCCTAATCGTCACCAGACAATGGCATCAAATAATGACCCTCTTAAAAGTATTTGAAAACCTAAAAAAAAAAGAATAATGCTAGAAGTACTCCCAGGACGACTTCCAGGATGAGGTGGCAAGATCTACTTGTGTAAAGTTACTTTTTACTTTTTTAAGTTTGAAGCAGATCTTGCCACCTCATCCTGTAGTCATCATAAGAGTACTTCTACCATTATTCAAAAATAAAACAGACTTCTGAAGATAAAGAGTAATTCTAAAAAAAGAAGTAAGACGAAAATATTATTTGAAGTCACATCGAAAAGAATATGAAAAAAAAGAGGAAAAAAAAACAGGGAAAAAAAAAAGCTTAAAAGTTTAGGGTTAAAAAGGTTTTAACAAATACAAATAGGGTAAATTTAACTTACCCCCCCATAATTAATTGATTAGTTAATTTACCCCCCTCAAAGATCTGACAATTAACTTACCCCCTTAAGTTGACGGTTTCCGTCTTTGGGTCGTTTGTTGGCAAACGTGCGGTTCACACGATATATTTTAAGACCGAATTACCCCTCACGCACGCGTCACGTGCGTTACTCAAATAAGTCGTTTGATTAATACCCAGATTACCCTTAAACATGTTATAAGATGATCGGTTTGATCCAACGACTGAGACTAAACCAGTTATCGTGTGGTTGTTACACTCCGCATGCGTCTTACGTCCAATCGGATTGGACGTTCGTTGCAAGTTCTGGACAGTTTTTACGGGAATTGTTACTTGCCCCTTAAGCTTCCTTCAGTAAGGTGTGGTGGGTGAAAGAAGCTGTAAACCCTAGAAATCCTTTACCGAAAACAACGATGGCGTCTGCTGAAGATCTGCTTGCATAAGAGTATTGACGGTAAAAAAGGAAGTGTTTCAACGATTTTTCGACCGTGAAGTATAACCCACTGATGAGATGAGCCGAAATCGAGCCAGGGAGGAGGGATTGTAAGTCTACTTACTCTGTTTATTGAAAAAAATTTAGGGTTTATCGTTTTAAGAACTTTTTTTTTTGTCTTTTTTAAGTTGTTTTATAACTTATCTGTGCAAAGTTTCGGTTTGTGTAAGATTTTCATGGTGCAAAATTTTCATTTGTTCTTATGCTCTCCGCTACAGCTTCATCGAGCCATTGAAAACTACCGCAACCACTATATTGACACGTCAAGAACTTTCTTGAGGGATTTGCATCAGTTTTCGACGTCAGAATCTTCCTAATGCCGTTACAATCCTGGCGTTTGCATGCACTGTATATGAAAGGGCAAGATTCGGCAAGGTGTGAGGTCATCTCACAAATTTGGCACCTTGAAATTGACTGATAATGAAAAGAGATGACAATCCATTACTATAAATAAAAATGAAAACATACTTAAATTTTAACTTACCCCCTTACTGGTATTAGCGTGGTTTAACTTACCACCCTACTGTAAATTTTAGAGCTACAACTTTTGTATATATACAGAAAATTTACTTACTCTAAACATTCCCCTAGGGATGAATACTTAGGGACAGATTTCCACTTGACATTTACCTTTCCCCGACTGCAACTTGCACCATCTGATTCCATTTTAGGATTTTCTACAATCAAACTTCACTCAAAACACTTGGTACTTCTAAAGAAATTTTGGTGATCAAAGGAAGAGAAAGTTGTGGATCCACACTACTGAAAGCTCAAAGCCACAAGCTTTATATAAGGTCTGGTAGTAGAGAGTTGGAGAAGAAGAAGACCGTTGTGCAACGGTCATATCTGGTTTAGTCTCAGTCGTTGGATCAAACCGATCATCTTATAACATGTGTAAGGGTAATCTGGGTATTAATCAAACGACTTATTTGAGTAACGCACGTGACGCGTGCGTGAGGGGTAATTCGGTCTTAAAATATATCGTGTGAACCGCACATTTGCCAACAAACGACCCAAAGACGGAAACCGTCAACTTAAGGGGGTAAGTTAATTGTCAGATCTTTGAGGGGGGTAAATTAACTAATCAATTAATTATGGGGGGGTAAGTTAAATTTACCCATACAAATATTATTGAAGGTCTTTTTTTATTATTATTCTTTTAGGAAAATGATTTCACAAGCTTAAAAAAAAGCTTTAAGCCCAAACCAAGTTTTTTTTAGCTCTCGGTGAAATCAGGACTTTATTTTTTATATTTTTATCTCTAAATTCTAGAAGTACCTCGGAGAAAACAAAACAAAAAAATCAAAGAAAAATATTTGTGGGAAAAAGAGAGACCAATATAAAGGGGAATTAAAATTATTCAATTACTAGTCGCGTCCGCCCCTGCTGCTGTTTGGAGCGACTATTTTACAAAAGTGGTGTCTAATGCATATGCGGTATGGTCGATCTCACTGTCATGTAGTTTGAAAACCTCTTCAAAATATTTTTAGGAGAGGAAAAGTGATGGATTCCACTCTGCCACAGAAACATCTGACACCATATTTGTAAAATTAAGTGTTTTGACTCTATTATTGATGGAGTAAATGGTCGGCTCCAAGGGTAGAACAGTAAAATTCTCTCCTCTGTTGGTAGAACATCATGGATAAATAGTTATACAAACTGTTTCTAATTTCCAAATGGTTTGTTTTGTGATTCCTAAAGCTATTTCTAAAAAGGTTATAGTCTGTTTGTTTTTTTGCCACTAATTAGTGGCATACTCACACAAAATAGTTTTTCTTTTTAACCACTAACTAGTGGTAGTTAAGCCATGCTTAGTAGCACGGTAAACCTTTGCAATCTGCAAATATTTACCACTACAAATGTTTGCTATAATAAACATTCACCATTGAAATACTTTTTGTTGCTTGGTATTGTTATTATACACGATAATCATTTATCGTTGCTTGGTAGGCCATAAATGTCAATTATTACCAAATGAACATCCAATCTGGTTTCAACTTCAAGAACTCCCAAATACATCAATCGTTGCTTTTCTCTCCTTGAACCTTTCTTAGATTCGGGAGCTCTATTTTTCAATTGGATACCAACTAATTGAAGCACAAAAATTACTCCAAAGGATCCAGTTTACGTACTTAATGCTATAATCAAAGGATTAATTTTGGGTTTTTGTGAAAGGTAAATTTAGGGTTCATATGCAGGTGGTGGTAGGGTAGTAGGATAATTGATGATCACAATGTTTACAGATTAAAAGTGATGGAATGAAAGACACTACTGAAACATGAAGAATTAGGAGAGAGAGAGAGAGAGAGAGAGAGAGAGCCAATCCACAACTTCAATCGTGCTTTACTATTTTGGATGTAAAATCACCTTTCAAGGTGGATTGTCTCGTCACTTTTTTTGCATCAATTGTTTCCCTTTTATCCATCCATGAAATTAGTCTAGAACCCCAAAATGGGGTTCGTTTTCACTTCTCCCACACCCATCTTTGATTTTTTAAATCCAACTCAAAATTTTTTTGTCTTATGTACATCTATCATTTTCAACTCTTTGACTTAGTTTTATTTACTTTTTACTGACATATTTGCCCTTCTTTTATTTGGAAAAGAAGTTATAGAGAGAAATTTAAGAGAGAGGGAGAGAGAGATCTTAGGTTGCCTTCTTCACCATTTTTTCCAGCGATTGAGATCTACCGGCGATCATCTCTTTCTTCTTCATTATCGTCTTCTTCTTCTTCATCTTCACCTTCATCTTCTTCTTCTACATCTTCATCATCATCATCTTCTTCATCATCATCATTTCCCTCTTCATCTTTTTTCCGACGAGTCAAATTTTCCATGAAATCAGACAACCATATGCATCATTATCTTCTTCTTGCCATTTAATTTGTTCTTCATTTTCTGCAAAAAAAAAAAGAACACAGTATGCAACTATATGCAATCTCGTGTTATGCAACTATTACGCAACTCTTATGCAATCGTTATGCAACTATAATGCAATCGTTATGCAACTATTATGCAACTGTTATGCAATCGTTATGCAACTATTATGCAACCGTTATGCAATGGTTATGCAACTTCTATGTAGTTGTTTTGTAACTAATGCAATTGTTATGCAACATTATGCAATTTCTATGCAACTCTTATGAAACTACTATGCAACTAGACTTTGCTCTGACCTAACTGTGAAGTTTTGGAAAAATCAATCAAGGTTTTAGAAACTTCTTTTCTCTTGTATTTGAGGGAACTTCTATTTTAGGCGGGTTTCCTTTTCATATTTAGTTAGGATTCTCTTTTCCTTTTAGGATTGTGATACATGTTGGAGGCTATAAATATAGGAGTAGGGCATTAGCCTAAAGCATTCAGAAAATAATATTGAGAGTGTGAGATCTCTTGAAATGGTTGTGAGTCTGAGGATAGAGAGAACAGTGAGAGAGAAATATTGTAGAAAGAAGCAATATTGTAGAGAGAGAAGTTTGAGAAGCAAGCTAGAGAGAAGCTTGTGAGAGTAGTTGAGTGTGTGGCTTGCTTTGTAATCCCTTTGATCTTAGTGAAAGAAGTTGTTCTTTGCCGTGGACGTAGCCAAAGAGTGGTGAACCATGTAAATCATTTGTGGTGTGTTTCTATTTCCTTTCTCTATTATTTCCGTGTTAATATTTGCTTGTCATTATTTGTGGTGAATCCTAAGCATACAGCGGGCGAAAATCCTAACAATTGGTATCAGAACTTTTGGTGATCAACAATGGTGGCTTTTGCTACGATTGGAGATGGGAAGGTGGTAATAGAGAAATTTGATGGAAAGAAGAATTTCTCCTTGTGGAAACTTAGGATGAAAGATGCCTTGGTTCAACAAGGTCTAGATTATGCGTTGCGTGGGAAAGAAAAGAAGCCAGCAAAGATGGATGATGAGAAGTGGGAGAATATCAATTCAAGAGCGGTAAGTACTATTCGTTCGGGATTGTCTGATGAAGTTGTGTATGATGTGATGGAGGAAACATCTGCAATAGAATTATGGAAGAAGTTGGAGGACCTTTACATGGCTAAAAGTCTCACCAATCGACTGATTTTGAAGCAACAGATGTATTCTTTCGTAAGAGAAGAGGGTATAGATCTACACACCCATCTAGGCGAGTTCAAACGAGTTCTTTGTGATTTATCTAATGTTGGCATTAAGTTAGAGGATGAGGATAAAGCAGTTCTTTTGCTTGCGTCATTACACCGTACTCATAAGCACTTGATTAAGACTCTACTTTATGGTAGAGACACTATCACTTTAGAACAAGCAAAGAGTTTTATATTCTCCGATGAAAAGTTTGAAGAAGCGGAAGAGAAATATGATAAGTCACTAGGTCTGTTTATTCAAGGAGGGAAGAAAAGTGGAAGTGGTACATAGAAGGGTGGAGCTTCGAAAGAGAGAAAACTAATCATGGAGTTGAAATATTTCTACTGTGGAGTGAAAGAGCATATGATACGAGATTGTCCGGAGAAGAAAAAGAAAGAGGAGGAGAAGGCAACGACTGATGTAGCTATTGGAAAGTCAAATGATGAGGATTGTGGAGAGGTCCTATCAATTATCGATAAAGAAACAAAAATACAAGAATGGATTCTTGATTCTGCTTGTTCCTATCATATATGTCCTCATAGAGAGTGGTTTACCTCCTACACACCTATAGTTGGTAAACTCTTTATGGGTGACAATGCGATGTGTGATGTGGTAGGGATTGGAAAAATCAGGACCACAAATGGATTGTTGAGGACATTGACTGGTGTGCGTCATGTTCCTAGTGTGAAAAGGAATGTAATATCCTTGGGTGCGCTGGATTCGAAGGGGTGTCAGGTTGATGTAAAGTATGGACTCATGAAAGTTAAAAGGAATTCTCGAATCATGTTCATGGCAAAGAGGGTTGATAATTTGTATATCCTTTTAGGGAATACAAATTTTGGTGGAGCAAGTGGAGCAGTTGGTAGAGCCGTTGGCGCTAGAAGAGTTGATAGAGCAGGTGGAACAATTGCAAGAGTTACAAAGGAGTAGAAGCCAGTGATGAAGTCTACCAAAGTGGTAGAAAAGGAGATGTTGAAGAGAGAAGATGTGGCTCAAACATATGTTGTGTTTGAGATATGCAAGCTTGAAGATGATGATGATGATGTGATAGTTGATGATGGTGTTCGTGTGATTCCCAAGATGGAGAGCAACTTGGGAGTTACTCAATGTGGATGATTGATGATAACTAGTGCAAAGACAACAACAAGATGAAGATAAAGGGATCAAAGAAGATTGAAGATGAAGCTGCAAGTATTTTCCCAAAAGGTGATGATGATGAGTGTGAAGAGAAGAACGGGTACGTGAAGTAGAGTTTTTCCAAAAGGTGGAGATTTGAGAAGTTTTGAAAAAATCAATCAAGGTTTTAGAAACTTCTTTTCTCTTGTATTTGAGGGAATTTCTATTTTAGGTGGGTTTCCTTTTCATATTTAGTTAGGATTCTCTTTTCCTTCTAGAATTGGGATACCTATTAGAGGCTGTAAATATAGGAGTAGGGCATTAGCCTAAAGCATCCAGAAAAATAACATTAAGAGTGTGAGATCTCTTAAAAGGGTTGTGAGTCTGAGGATAGAAAGAAGAGTGTGAGAGCAATATTGTAGAGAGAAGCAATATTGTAGAGAGAGAAGTTTGAGAAGCAAGCTAGAGAGAAGCTTATTGTGAGAGTAGTTGAGTGTGTGGCTTGCTTTGTAATCCCTTTGATCGTAGTGAAAGAGGTTGTTCTTTGCCGTGGATGTAGCCAAATAGTGGTGAACCACGTAAATTGTTTGTGGTGTGTTTCTATTACCTTTCTCTATTATTTCCGTGTTAATATTTGCTTGTCATTGTTTGTGGTGAATCCTAAGCATACAGCGGGCGAAAATCCTAACACTAACTTGGTCTGATGTAAAATAAACTAAACTTTGTTCTGACATTGTCCAATCTATATCATAATTTACCATCCATCAGTGGTTTCTCAACAAAACTTGGGTTCTTCATCCTGACATAAAATTGGTACAAGTAATGGTGTTTTCCAAAGCAAGGGCTCACTCAAGAGGAAGCTCTGAGGAATTTATGCAAGTCTCTGAAAGCATAACGAGAAAACTTGCTCCAAAATAATATTTTCTGACATGTACCTTACTAGGTATATCGCTGTGCCTCCGACACGGCTCAAAACCTTGGCCATTAGGAGAGAGAGGGGTAGATTAGTTTCTTCTGTTGGTTTTGAAGCGAGAAAGGGGGCAGTGAGAGAGCTTATAAAGCAGAACATAATTTATAAAACGGGACAAATTTGCCCCCCGTCCTGAATTGTATAAGCGATTCATCGTGGAAAGCAGAGATAGGAAGTTCTTTCATAAAGTGTGCTTACCTTCTCTGCAAGGAGCCAAAGATGAATCAGATCAGGAAGAGCCAACCCATGTTGTGACTTTAATTAGTCTTCCTTGTCCTCACATGGATATACTTGTCTACTTTCACTTTCTGTTGCAGAGCTGCTTACCTGATTTGCCTGGGCCTACATTTGTTTCCTCTGAGGAACATCGTCTTCATCATCTTGTTTGTTAATGGTTTGAATAAGCATGATGACCGCAACAATAAATATAAGAGGATAGCTAGTTTTTTACCTATTTTTAGGTTTTATTTATAAAGCTTTTTAGGGTGGAGTGGAACCTAAATGCCAGCCACTTTTTAGGTTTTCAATTCTCTCTTATCCATCAAGGCAAAGAATAAACAAATTTACATCCAAAATCTGAAATTTCTCGTTTTTGCCTACAAAGATAATGATCCCAAACTCTGGTACCAAATGAAGCTCAAGGTCGATCCATGATGAAGACCACAAACTAAACCTAACCTAAAAGTAACATCAGACTTGAGATTCTTCATGTTCTTTCCAGAAAAAGCTAGAGAAATTCATTATACCATAAGTGAAATTCGTTATACCATAAGTGAAACGTTTACAATACGTACAAACCTTAATAATCGAAAATGCCTAAAGATAGGGGCACTCCCGCTCCCAAACAGCGGACAAACCTTTGCGGTTTGGGACATCGTTAGTAATTCGGTGTTCGGCAAAAGTTCAGTTCTGGAATCTTTCAGGAATTATTCGAATTCATAGACGAAAAATTCTGTCAAATATCTGGTCAAATAATCGGAGTTCGGTAAAAATGCGTTTCTGGAATAATTCGAGTATAGATCGGATGATCCTTCCAAAAATTAGCTTAAAAATTCTGATATATGTACAAGTACCATATCTAAAAATATTATATTTTATGACAAAAAAAAATATTATGTCTTATCATAAACTACAATACTAACAGTACCCATTCAACAAGTCTCCAACTGAAATTATACTCAATTAACAAAATCTAAAATACAAGAGTATGTGAAACCAATTAGACATTTGAATTAATTTTTTATATCATCGCATAAAAAATTATAATTAAGTATTGATAGATAACTACAAACGCAATGTGTCAACTGTGAGAATAACAAAGAACATAAAAATAAGAGTAACATACATCAAAACAGAGTAACTACAAATGCAATGTGTTAAATGTTAACATACATAGTAAAAGAACACATCCAATAATCTCAATGTAACAATAACTAAAATATTTTTTTTTTTTAAAAAGTAAAAGTAGTATTCAAAAATTCGGTTCGGATTATGGAAGTATTCGCGAATAATTCTAGGACTGTTAGATATGCGCGAATTATTCTATTGAATAGTTCGGTTATTCGGTTCGGTTCGACTTTGATACGTTCAGTTCGTGAATTTTTCGCGAACTTACTAACTATGGTTTGGGAGCGGGAGCGCCTTTGATCTGCGGTTCGGGAATTTTTGGAGCACAGTTCGAGTATTTTCGGAGCGCAGTTCTATATTTTCGGAGCGTCTGATCAACAAAATATTTTTAAATGTCTAATTTTTCTTGTTAAGATTGACTGATTTTTTTACATGTATATTATTTATACTATTTGGATCATATCTAAAAAAAATCAACTCAATCGGAGACCTATAGCACTACTAACACTTAATCTAAACTTTATAGTGTGAATGAACGGCTGACATTTAAAGTGATTTGTTTGGAGGGTTAGATATCTGATTGAGCTAATTTTTGGTGGACATCTTATAAATAATGATAATATTATATCTAAAAAAAATCAACTGATTTGAAGACCTCTAACTTGTAAAAAACTAGTTCAAAAATAACCTTATTGTGTGCCCTTAATGCAGACGTTATATGGTTGTCTTGCTCACTTACTATTTCTTACTGTAATTAGTGAAAAATTATTTCTTTCGTAATTAAATATAATTAATATAGAAAACAATAACTTTTTTTATTATAAATTTAAATTCCAATTAAATTATTATAAATATAATATAACTTAAATTAATACAGTTAACAATAAGTAATATAGAAAATCATAATTTTTTTAAAAAAATATTATTACAAAAAATACTTAATAAATTAATAAATTATTTTACTAACTATTCAATGATTTGATTAATAAAAATTTACTTAATAATCTGGTTAATTGTAGTCTGGTAGTCAAGTTGTCGATCAAAAATTAAAACTTCAACAATATGAGAGTAAGTCAAGCACTCCGAAGGCGCTCCGAGCCTCAGGCATTTTTAAATTTGGCGCTCCAACGCTCCCGCTCCGCGCTCTGGTTACTTAAGTACAAACATTCCCAGCTTACCAAGTGGGTCCTTAGAAGCAAACCTTTAATTTTAGACTTCAAACCCATTAAGTGATAATAAGCTGTTTCCAATGTTCTAAATCTTCAACGAGACCTTTGATGGGGAAAAAACAAAGATTAAAAAAGGGATCTACCTCAAAGCTTGGTCTACTTTATGTAAACCTAAGTGTAAAGGTGGTTTAGGGTTTAGAGATTTGGATCTTTTAATTTGACCCTTCTCTCTAAAATAGAACGGAGACTATTTGTAACAAGGATGCTCTATGGGTTTCCATTCTAAAGATGAAATATTTTAACAACAGTGATCCTACTGTTAAGTCGAATTCCTGGAAATGTATCAAAAAGGTCTTCACCAAATTAAAAAGTTTGGGACTTGGGAAATCAAAAATGGGGAGGAGGTTAATATCTGAGAGGATGATTGGATTCCCACCATCTCTAAACCTCTCTCTATAGGTACATCTAATTTGAATCATTTTAAAGATCTTTTCAAACTTGGCACAAAGGAGTGGGGTCCTATTGTTTGAGTAGGTGCTTTCCTGTTTCCACTCAAAACATGATTTTAGCTATGAGAGTTGCTGCTGAAGGAAATGACACCTTAAGGTGGTCTTTAACTAAGTCTGAAATTTTCTGTTAAATCTCTTTATAACTCTAGCCAATCATGATAGCATAAATCAGTCTAATACAAATCTTTGGAATTTCATATGGTCAATGGATACCTTATCAAGATCAACCCTTTTTTTTTGTGGAAATATGCTCACAATATTCTCTCTCTTAATGAAAAGATTGCTTCTATTATTCCTAATATTGATAATTTGTCCTATGTGCAAAAAATCTGGTGAGAATATCAAACACTTCTTTTTTTAGTGACTTTATAAGGGCTGTGTAGTTTACTTTACCTAGTGGTATTCATATCAGTTTGGGTTCTTATAACCTTTAATGAGTGGATTCAAAGTTGGAGCTCTAACCCAGTAGGATGGAATGGAAATCAATTGGATTGGTCTACTATTGTGCCACAGTATCATGGTTTGTTTGGAAAGCTACATGTGATCATATTTTTGAACAAACCCCTCTCAACCCAATCCAAACAGCCACCTGTATTAGCAATTTCATGGACAAGCTTCTCTATAGGTTTGAGTTTGGACTTGGGGAGAACTCACTATACGGCTACATTCAAGCTGCTTTTTGCTGAACTCAGAATTAGGGAAGTTTTGTTGGGAATGTGATGATCGTCCTTCGATTAAGAACATGCAGGGTACCAGGATGAATGTTGGATGGAGGAACAGGGAACTACTGAAGGAGTTAATTGTTCTTATTGGTGAATCAGGAAACTCCGGTTCGAACAGGAGTACGCCATGCAAACAAGTTTAAGGTTATCTTTCTTTTATTCTTATTACATAGTCTGTAATATCTAGACTGGGGAGACTTTTGACCTCTCCAAAAACCTGGCTTAACTCTTTTAACCATGCTTCTGTAGCTCTATTAGCTCATGTGATGACATAATATAAGTTCTCCTTTGTTTTTGTTTTTATAAAAAATTGATGCAAGGCAAGCACTAGACATGTCACTCGCTATTTGATACTACTGTTGGTTTGGTTTCTTGGCCAAAAAAACTTAAAAATGAAGAGCAAGCGAAAATCGAAAATGCAGCATTCTAGTGAGAGAGAGAGACAGAGAGAGAGAGAGAGAAAGAGAGAGAGAGAGAGAGCCACTAATAAGAATATTCCAACTTAAGACACCACATCATAATTCATATATAGAAATTAAAACAATAACACATAATACGCCACAGAACTGGTTTCTGAGTAGTGGAGGCTTAATCTAGCACCAGTGCACCACCATATATCTTTCTACTTACCTAGTTACCTTACCAATACTACTAACAATAATAGTACTTAAGCAAATACAAGCCCAACGCAGATATTTCCAAACTGAAGATTTGCTAATAATAAGCATGATTCAGACCAAAACCAGAATACCAAGTTGAAAACAGAGAGAAACAACCCGACCACAAAGGAGCAACAGCCACCACAACATATATTTCATCGCGCACAACATTATTCCGACTCTGATTCTGCACTCTGCAACCATTCAATGAAGGGCTTGACATTCTTCCATATCTGAGAATTCTTGTTGCCACCAGCAATGCCTTCTTCATACCACTGAACTATGTACTCTTCGTCCAGCACATCAGCATCATAGAGTGTTTTCAGAACCAATGCTACCTCCTTCACCACCTCAGGGCATGACTCCAAACAGAAGCTATCAATAGCACGCAGCAGAAGAATCTGTGATCCCTCAACATCATGAATAGCAGCAGCAATGTAGTTCTTCTTCTTTGTCACCTCCTTGGAAAACCCTTTCTCTACACCCCCAAACAGTGCATCAAGAAGTGCATTCATGACCTCCTGTGGTGAACCATCATCCAGAGATCCCAAAAATGATTTCAATTGGCTCACAGTAGAAACCTTCAGATTCATCTTGATCTTCTCGACTAGCTTATCATGGGCACAAACAGTTGCCTTCCCATTCTCAGTTGCCTTCCCATTCTCAGCTGCCTTTGGAGATTTCACTTCGGATTCTGGGGTAGCACCATTAGTAGCAACTACCACTTTCTTGGCAGGTTTTGGCTTTTCCTTCTCAGACTCATTAGTGGAAAGCATAACCATTTCAGCTGTCACAGCACTTAACTGTTCTTGTATACGCTGACGAGCTGCCTCCAACGATGTATCAGTATGCCACTGAACGTCATCTTCATCATCATCCGCTTCATTGTCATCAGCCTGACTGCCAGAAGGAGAGGAGTGGTGGTCCTCTTCAGGGAGGACCTTCTTCTTGGCTGGGGCGCCCTTGGAGGTTGCATCCTTGGTAGTGGTGGTGCCCTTCTTCTTCACCTCCTTCTTTATTTTCTTCAGCTCCTCGTCAGCAGCTTCACCCTCCTTCAATCTTTCCTTCTCAGCCCTCCGCATTGCCTTTTTGTCCTTTGATCCCTTTTTCTGCTCCGGTGGATTCTTGAGTATGAATGTTGTGAGCTTATCTCTCATGTCCACATCAGAAACGAAACCACAGGCAGCACATTTTAGTTGGATCATCTGGGTTTTTGTTATGATGATCTCAGTCTCAGGGTTCCCACATCCATAGCACTGAACAAACTTCTTTATGAAGTTCTCAAGGAGCCCAGCGAGCTTAACAGTGTCATGGGCCCCATTTACAAGGGAAACTCCAGTCTTCTCGTCAAATTTGGATTGAGCTCCAAGTTCACAACCAAAAAACTTAGTGGTGTAAGAAGCAGGCCTGGCCAATGCTTTCGCAATGTCTACCATGTTGACCACATTAGTCTTGATGCCATTTCCACGACCTTCGATCTTCGTTATCATCCTAGGCATCTTATACCTGTAAAAGGCATCATCACGGTTTCCAGCACCTATGTTTTGCAAATCCATCTTCGTTGTTCTACTGGTATAGAAATGCTAAAACAGATATATCAGGGGGAACAGATAGCAGTAGCTTTTTAACAGTGGGTATCTTCTTCGATATAAGAGAACTGGTCACTTGCAATTGGAGAAGGTTGCATAGAATTGCAACCCCAATACTGTGTAAAATCCCGGAATGGCTCGAGATGCATGCAGCCAAATCTCAAAACAGAGTGGCGTCTGTGCTTTACTCTTGTAGGACAATACTCTCCAAGCAACCAAACAGATCCCAAAAAGAGTGAGGCCCGTTCAGACATAAAGGCTTCAAACCTTACACCCTCCACTTTGACGAACAGAAAGTACAACAAATAAATCTGCAATTTCCAATACAAAAAGCAAAGCAATAAAGAAATAAATCAATTGAACTACAGATTCTCTTTCAGAGGTAGGTCATAACAGAACCATAATGAAAAAATAGGGACTGATGATTTATATCAGCAATCATGCAAAGAAGCCAAGACCTATTAACTCAGTGAATATAAATGGATGGCTTTGCAAAATAGAAATAGCAGCCAAAACACGTGGAAGTCGATGTAAATAGATCTGAGTAACAGTATGTAATTTGACCTCTGAAATTCTTTTTTGCATTTCACAAGCGAGAAAGAAAATAAGCAGGTGTTCAATAAATAGGCAAATACAGAATTGGAATAGGCAAGACTTCTTATCATTAAGGAAATGGATCATGACCTTGGAGCTGTTTAAGCATTACCTTATTGAGATAAATACTAACAAGTCATCAAGTTAAAAACATAGCAATGCTTTGCTTTATTAAAAAGTATAGGTGAATCGATGAATCCAATGAATATAAAACCAAAACCAAAACTAACTATGAAGAAGCTGATCAAAAGGGAAAAATCCAAAGTCCAAGAAAGTAGGTGAATTAATGTAAATTACAACTAAGGAGCTGAGTTATGCAAGGAATGAAAGAAATCCTAGCTACCAAATAACTCAAGAGCTCATTGAAGTAAAAATAAAAAATAAAACAAGTGAGCTCAGTAACAACATATCGCTGGGAAGCGATGAATCCAATGTCCACTTTATGCCCAAAAACACATCTCAGAGATCTTTTGCTCCCAAGAATATCCTGACATTGGGAACACACTAATATATATTGGGTCCAAATTTTTAATTGATTTTGTTAATGACACTATGAATTTCAAAAGGCCAAACTACTATATAAGCTTATAACATCTTAACTGATAATGTTTTATCAAATTTATAGGCTGATTGTGTTCTTTCACTATACCATGGCATAACATAGCTCCTCTCCTCTCCAAATAAAAGCAACTTTGTTATAAACCAAGAGAAAAAAAGTTACAGAATCATAGACTAACTACAGTGATCAGTCTCCAAAATTATCATCAAATACACAACTAATTGCAGAAAGACCTACGTAGAAAAAGCAATCCTCCAGAATTAAGCAATAACGTTATCGACACAGGAGTGAGACAATAAAAATCAATTTACTATTTAAAACTAATACAAATTGCAAATTCTCTTATGTCCTTTTTACATGAAGTCATTAAGTCCACAAACAAATCATCCATAGTTCAACTATGACCTACAAGAGAATAAGCTAGCTTCATATTTCTAAAATATGAATCAGATTTAAAAAAAAACCTAACCTTACCCTTTCATCTCATCTAAAGATCCAAATACATTATTATAACCCAATATCAACAAAAAGAACTCGAACAATCAGGAAGAAATAAGAACATATTTCAGATGAGATCTGATATTCAACCCGTACAATTCATAATCAGATAATTCTACAAACAACAAAAAACGATCATAACTTCTCCAAGGAGAGCAAAATCAGCAGATCTACATTGACCCTCGATAGAAATTTCAGAGATAAAACGAAAAAAGAAGCAATTTGAATCGAAACACAGATAAAAAAAAGACGAATTCACAGAAAACAAAAACAGATTGATTCCACAAAATGATAGATGGAATTTGAGATTCAAGCAACTAAAGAAACACAAAAATCTATATAGAAACTTGAAGGATAGAAAAAAATTAATAAGATTTATTAAGCAATCTAGAATAAGAGAAGAAAAATGCGAATTATTCTTACTTTGATTATGTCGCAGAGAAACCCTAGCTTCTCCTTTGCTCCTTCACAGAGAAAAGATAAATGAGAATTCCTTTTTATAAGCAATCAAAGGAAAAACCCTATTTTTGAAGGATTAGGGCAAACCATCGTAATATGTTACTACCGACTCTTACGACATACGAATGCCCTTCATTGTCAGTAAATTTACTTTTATACCCACCAGTTTTGTTTGTTTAGGTTTTGTTTGGCAGAACTAAATGAGCTCATCTCTTTGACTCTGTGTGGAATAATATCTATCTATTTGTTTTCAGATCTATACCCCTTACAAACCCATTACACTGTGGACCGTCGATTACCGCTATTATTTGTTTTCAAAGACAAAAACGTTCTTATTATATAAATGACTAAAATAACTTTATTTTCTTTTTCGATATTTAATCGATACCTTTATACCCTTTAACAACTTTATTATGTAAATGACCAAAATAACCTTATTTTCTTTTTCGAAATATCGGTGTGTTCCGTGGCCATAGTTATTTTATTTACACTGGATTTACATTTGACTATGGAGAAGCGTGGAGTGGATCCGGTGGTGGTGGTGATAGTGGTGGTGTAGAGGCAACACGCATAGCACGTTTGAACATCCAACCCATGCGCGCGAAGCCCGCGTGGGGAGGATGGACAACTAATTTGTGCGTACATTCAATAATTTGGAATGCGCCGTTTAATTTGCTAAATCACACGTGCGTAGCGCGTGTGAGAAGGCAAACGAGGTATTGACTGTACCGAAGGTACGGGATATACCTAGTCTATATTATTAAAACATGACGGTATCTTTTTATGTATAGCCATTGACGGCTAAAACATATGAAGATATCTTTTTTGTATTCCACATCAACGGTTTGGGTTATATTGAGGTTAAAATGGTCATTTAACAACTTTATCGCGTGTGAGGAGGCAAACGAGGTATTGAGCGTACCGAAGGCACAGAATATACCTAGTCTATATATTAAAACATGACGGTATCTTTTTATGTATAGCCATCGACAGCTAAAACATATGAAGATATCTTTTTTTTAATTCCCCATCAACGATTTGGGTTATATTGAGGTTAAAATGGTCATTTAACAACTTTATTATTATATAAATGACCAAAATAACCTTATTTTCTTTTTTAATACCCTTTAACAACTTTATTATATAAATGACAAAAATAATCTTATTTTCTTTTTCGAAATATCGGATGTGTTTTGTGGCCAGAGTTATTTATTTACACCTGATTTACATTTGACGGTGGAGTCGCGTGGTGGTGGTGGATGGACAATTAATTTCCACAATCTTTTATTCCACTTAAATGAAGAGCTAAATGACTGGAATACCCTTTTTGGAATCGTGTGGAGTGGATCCTGTTGTGGTGGTGGGGATGGGTGCGAAGCGCGCGAAGCGCGTGTAGGGAGGATGGACAACCATTACACGCGTGTGAAGAGGAAAACGCAGTATAGTTCCGTGCCGAAGGCACAAGGTTATACCTAGTCTATATAATAAAACAGAGCGGTCTTTGCTGACTAAGACAAATATGAATTAATGACTGGGACAAATATCCAACTCTTAATTATTAAAAATTATCTATATACTAAAACAGAGCGGTATTTGCTGACTAAGACAAACATGAATTGCTGACTGGGACAAATATTCAACTCTTAATCATTAAAAATTATCTATATAATAAAACAGAGCGGTCTTTGTTGACTAGGACAAACATGAATTGCTGACTGGGACAAATATCGAACTCTTAATTATTAAAAATTAAAAATGTTATCTTTTTATGTACAAATCAGTTTTTAACAAAATTTATATTTGTTGACACCCTATTTTTGCACCACATTTTTGCATGCAAAATTGCGCCAAAATTTTTTTAGTTTCAATCGCCGCAGAAATCGCGCCAAGCAAGTCCATAATTAACTTTGTTAAATAAAGCCCAATTAGGCCCATAACTAAGATAGGGATAAAAGCAGCTCAAGTCTCCGAAATCACCCAATTCGGAGATCCATAGCCAAAGATATAGCCCAAACAATGAAATTGGTCTCAAATGGACCCATTATCAAAGTCGGCCCACTATAAGGTCTCAAATGGGCCAGAATTTTAGAAATAACCTAACATTAATTAGGTTTAAAGGTGTTGGTCAACTAGAGTTGACCAGACCCTAAAACCAATTTGACCAATTTGACTTCATACGGCTTTGCCGTATTCTTTTTAAAATATATATAAAATCTAACCCTAGTTAATTTTAGTAATTAAAATTTACTTGGTAATTAAGTTAGTACCCAAGTTAGGTCATTTCTAGGGTTAATTGTGGGCCTTTGTTCTCCTTTTAGGGTCTCAAATCCTAGGATTGTAGTTAATCCAAAACACTAAAAATAGAGACCTTCACTTAGTGGTTAGGGAGAGAAAAAAAAAATAATAAGGGAACAAAACAATTAAGGAGGGAAGAAAATTGAGAGTGAGAATAGTTATAATATTTTTGGTAAGATTTTGAGAGAAAAATAGTGGGTGAAAAGAATTAATAGAGGAGTCCTTGCTTGGTGTGATTCTTGGAGCGGTTCTTAGAACGAGAAACTCAATTGGACTCTCCATCCGAAGTTACATTATAATATTTTAGAAGCGCAAACAGGTTGGTCTCCTCTAACTTTTAGTTTTTCTTTATCAAAGCATGATTGTATTCAAGCCAAAATGGCTTTATGATGAGAATATGCATATAGGATGATTTTTTATGCAAAAAGGGAATGAAATATTAGTAGTTTTCATATTTTGTATTTTTATTATTTAATTAATTTCGATTTTTTTTAATTTTATTATTGTATTCATTCAATGTAAATATAAATATCTGAAGTTAAATGTGATAAAAAGGTGCTCCCAATAAATATTTTGAGATTTGACGATTTATTTGTATCGAAAAATTACTTTTAATCGTAGAAAAATCATAATTCATGATTTAGCCGTTGGATTGGACTAAAATTTTTTCTGGACGTTTGTGAATGAGTTTATAAATAACTCTAAAAAATCAGAATTTTTTGAGTCACTTTAGTATTTTTAAAAAATAGTTATATTTATTTTTAAGCATATGAAATTTTGAATCAATTAAGTTTGGTGGAAATCCCAAACTTATAATTTTAATAATTATTCTTTTGATGGAAAGATACCAAATCTTGAACCTCGTGGATATCCGAGGAGATTTGATATTTTTTATCTTTTAGGTAATTTTTCTTTCGTAGAGATCCGAAAAGAAAAATTATCAAAATTGATTTTCGTTAGCGTATCCCGAATGTCAATTAATTTAATAATTTTGAGTGATGAATTAAGATTTGATAATTAATAATTATTTCCATGGAAATCTGGGTTTGCTTTATTTTTTATTTTATTTTTTAAAAAAAAAGAGAGTTTTTCGAGAGCTAAATCTTATTTCTTTTCTGAAAAGTAATTTTTCGAAATCCAATATAATCCAAAATTTTATGGGAGCACAATCTTGTCATATTTAGTCTTCACCAAATCTTTCACAATTTTTTTTTGATTAATGTAAATATTTCTCTTAGCTTTAGGTTAATTTTAGAATAATGGTAGACGTTGCTTGTTTTGGCATGATGACATGTATATGGAATGCAATTTATTTATTTATAATAGTTTTAGAATTAAAACTATAAAAATCCTAATCAAAAAGTAAACATCGATCTTTTTGATCGGGCGGTTGTTGGGTGTCTCATACCTTCCCAATCCATAGCTTGATTCCCGAGCTGAGAATCTCTAGTTTTGACCAGTTTAAAAGAAAATAG
Source organism: Macleaya cordata (assembly GCA_002174775.1). Taxonomy (NCBI): domain Eukaryota; kingdom Viridiplantae; phylum Streptophyta; class Magnoliopsida; order Ranunculales; family Papaveraceae; genus Macleaya; species Macleaya cordata. Next base: position 27,922 of record MVGT01001756.1, read on the forward strand.
GAAATTACTAATTTTGTTTTAAAATAAAAAAGGTAGTTTTCCTAAAAATGGACCCAATTCTCTAAGTTGGGTGGCGACTCCAAATATATTAAGATTCTAAAAAATTTAGGCATTTATGAAACACGAATTTCGATGGACTTCGACCCGTGGATTTTCACTGTTTCTACAGTGGCGACTCCACATGGGAGATTGAGAATTAGACTTGAAATGTAATTGAGAATTTTAGGGTTTTGATTTGACAGTTCTCGGGTTATGCACACACACACACACACACACACGTGCACGCTCCCATTTGCATCCTGCATTCCATTTCGCATTCGTCAGACGTCCGATTTTTAGCGACCCCTGTGGGTATTAGCCTGATCCCGTGCCTTGGGCCAGATGGGATGAATCAGTCTAATATGCCACACCCTTAGCATAGTACAAAAAACTGGTCTTGGACCACGAGGTATATTTTACTAAGGTAACCAAAGCCTACCTAAAAATTCATAGACCCTGCATACATGTAATGGATCTAGAAATATACTATAGGGTGACCTTATAAAATTGCATTCATTTTGCACAAATACCGAGGCATGTACACAATTGCTTTAACTTCACCCTTATTTTTCCGAACATACAAGTAACAGGTGCCAAGTGGACCCCAAATTACAACGGGTAGAGCAAGAAAGCCTTAATCAAGAGGCAGACCTTATAAAAGAGTGTGGACCCGTGAAACCTCCAGCTTAATAAGGATAAAATCAATTGCCGGAGAAGAAGTTCAACCAGTTGCAGCAGCTAACCAACCAGTTGACTCATCTCTGGACTTGCTCAAGGCGATTCAGTTGCTGAGTAAGAAGATTGAAACCATGGAATCAAATATTACTGCCAAATCTGAAATTGTAGCTCGTAATGTATTTCGTGAGCTTTTTGGGGAAGATCCAAGGTCACCACATCCAGTAAAAGGGAACAATTTGCCAAGCTCATCGGCTTTTAAAAAAAGAAAGAGTACAAAGGAATTAATTTCAGTACAATCTCCCAATATGAGTGGAATTTCAACACAGTTGGTCTCATATCAACAAGCTCCATTTTCAAACTCCATTGACGCCTATTATGCCGGTTCAAGTTGACTCAGTAAATGTTCAGAGTCAAGAAAAATCGGCGACTTCAGTTGATCAAAGACTTCAAGAGTTAGAAAAGGCATTCCAGAAGATGAAGGGGGACTTAGTAGATTTGTCCATATCCAGAAATTCAATTACCATTAGATTTTAAGTTTTCGGATATGGATCGCTATGATGGGACTGATGTCCACGGGATCATGTTCGGATGTATGTTGGATATGTGAAGCCGCTTGTGGTAAAAGAGGAATTATTATTACAATTATTCCAACGGAGCTTGATTGGGGCCGCACTGAATTGGCTAATGAAGACAGACCCAACTACAGTTTTAACATGGCAGTGTATGATTAATGCATTTGTTAACCATTTTACATATATTACTGAGATCCAATTCACTAAGAGGCACTTGGAGGCAATCAAACAAGGGGCAAATGAGTCCTTTACTGAATACATTACGAGATGGAGAGCAAAGGCGATGGAAATTATAGATCGTCCATCAGAGGAAAAACAGATTGATATGGTGGTAAGGAATTTGAATTATGAGTATTCCAATAGGTCGAATTTGACCTATCATGAAACTTTTCATTCTTTATGGAAGGCTGGGATGCAAGTTGAGCATGCACTGGCTTCAGGAAAAATGACTCGACTTTCGAATCAAGTAGAGGCATCATCTTCTAAAGTAAAGAAGAATAACAATCACGGGATGGACAAAGAACATGTGAATGCCATAATAGGTGCACCACAACAGTCTTATCAACCACCAGCAACTCCAACAACAACAGCAACACCAGCAAATCAATATCTAGGGCAAAGGCAGAATCAAAATCAAGGCAGAGGCGGACGTTCTCAGAGGGAGTTTACTGATTTGGGGCATCCAATGAGTATTATTTTTCCTAGGTTACTAGAAAAAGGATTAATTAAGCTACCTAGTCCGAGGCCTCCACTTCCAAATACACAATGGTGGTATAATGCAAATGCAAGGTGTGAATTTCACCAAGAAGTAGGCCATTGGACGGACAAGTGTTCGGCCCTTAGGCATACCATCCAAGATTTAATCGATTCAAAGCAATTAATTCTTCCAGGAGTTAGGGAGCGGGTTCAGCCAAATATCAATCATAACCCATTACTAGTCCATCAGGCACAACCAAAGATTAACTACATTGAAGTAGATGAAAAGGTCAATCCAATTAAGTCCATCACCAGGCAAAATGCGAGATATCCCTCATCTAATATAGCAACAATTCACACAAGCTCGCCAGTGCCCATCTCAGAAATCTTGCCAGATTCTCAGCAGCGGGAGCCAGCTTGTATCACTGAGTTCCTGCCAAAATAGGTAAATTCAGTAAATATTTCTTCATGTAATCAATCTAATGAGCCTGTTTATCTTGCAGATCTTTTGCAATCACAAGAACTGGTACACATTGACAATATCCAACCAGTGCTAGCAGTTTCTAAACAAGTCAAAGCAGCAGTATACCTCATAGATCTCCTACCATCTTTACAGCAGTCTAAAGAACCAGTATACCTAACTGATTTATTCCATCCAGATGAGCAAAAATCAAAATAGGTGGACCCGCTTAGGATAGAGGTTGCAGTGAAGTCCAGCATTTGACAAGGGGAGGTAGATACTACAAACCTCCTCACTTAAGAGCCAAAAATCTTACTGCCACCATGAGTCAGTCCACCCAATTTCAGCTCCAAGATATAAAAGTGGTAAAAGAAGAAGATAAAGAGGTCATTGAGCAACTCCAAAAAACTAAAGCAAACATTTCCATATGGGGATTGTTAATGGCATCTTCGGGACAATGAGAAGCTATGTTGGCCGAATTAAATGCGGCTCATGTGCCTACCCAATTACACCAGAAGAGCTAGCAGGAACAGTGGCCCAAGTCGGGAAGCTCAACTTAATGACTTTTTTAGATGAAGATTTATCCTTAGAGGGGAAATGACATAATCAGGCTCTTCAGATCACTATTGGGTGCAATGGATACTAGGTCCCACACGTGTTGATTGACAATAGTTCTGGAGTAAATATCTGTACTCTACATACGATAAAAATGATTGGTGTGACAGAGGAAAATAATGATCGAAGAAGACCTACCTCATGAGATCCTCGAGTCACGGGAACATCATGAGGAGAAACCTGAGCCAGTCGAAGAAGAAATTGATGCGATCTACCTGAATACTGAGGATTAACCCCAAATGGTGAAAATTGGGACTATCTTATCACTAGAGGAGAGAATGTCTATGATTGAATTGCTAACTCAGTATAAGGATATTTTGCATGGTCATATGCAGATATGCCGGGACTGGATACAGAAATGGTAGTACACCGGCTACCAACTTATCCAAATATGAAGCCAGTTAGACAGAAGTTACGAAGGTTGAGACCAGAATGGATATTGAAGATAAGAGAAGAAGTTGTTAAACAATATGAAGCAGGTTTCCTTGTGGTCACAAATTATCCAGAATGGCTGGCCAACATTGTACCAGTTCTGAAGAAAAACGGCAAGGTTCGAATGTGCATTGACTATCGAAACCTCAATAGAGCAAGCCCCAAAGACGACTTTCCTCTCCCACATATCGATATTCTGGTTGACAATGCAGCGGGACATGGATTACTATCTTTTATGGATGGATTCTCAGGATACAATCAGATTAAAATGGCAGAAGAAGACAGGGAGAAGACATCCTTCATCACTCTTTGGGGCACTTTTTGCTACAAAATCATGTCGTTTGTTCTTAAGAATGCCGGGGCAACATATCAAAGGGCAATAACTACTCTCTTCCACAATATGATGCACAAAGAACTAGAGGTATATGTTGACGATATGATTACAAAATCTAAGAAGAGAGAAAATCATCCTACAGATCTCAAGAAGTTGTTTGACTGACTCAAAAAGTATAAGCTGCGGTTAAATCCCAATAAATGTGTATTCAGTGCAAAGTCTGGAACGCTACTTGGGTTCATTGTCAGCCACAGAGGAATTGAGGTTGATCCAGCTAAAGCTAAAGCAATTATTGATATGCCACCCCCCGCAGAATTAAAAAGAAGTACGAGGATTCTTAGAGCGGATCCAATATATTAGTAGGTTCATCGCACAGTTAACTCCAATATGTGAACCGATATTTAAGCTATTAAGGAAAAATTCACTGAAGGAGTGGAACGAAGATTGTCAATAGGCGTTTGACCAAATTAAAAACTATCTGATGAATCAACCCGTCCTGGTCCCAGCAACACTAGGGAAACCCTTGTTACTATATATATCAGTGACTCACACCTCAATGGGAGCAATTTTGGGACAACATGATGAAACTGGAAGGAAAGAACGTGCAATTTATTATATTAGCAAGACCTTATCTAGATATGAAATAAAATATTCAACATTGGAGAAGACTTGTCTTGCTCTTGTTTGGGCCACTCAACGCCTCAGACATTATATGTTGTCTTACTCGGTGCAACTGCTATCCCGAATGGACCCAATTAAGTACTTATTTGAGAAACCGTCACTCTCAGGAAGAACTGCCAGGTGACAACTATTGTTATCTGAATTTGACATCACTTATGTGACCCAAAAGTCAATAAAAGGAAGGGCAATAGCCAATCATCTGGCTGCACAACCAATACAAGATTATGAATCTCTTGTGACTGAGTTTCCTAATGAGCATATTCTTTCGGCTGAGCCAGAAGAAGAAGTACTGTGGGTGATGTATTTTGATGGAGCAGTGAACTAAGCATGTAAAGGTGCAGGGGCAATTTTAGTCTCACCAGAGGAGGTACGCATCCCCATTTCAGTCAGATTGAATTTTGAATGCACTAACAATATATATGTATAGCAGGATTGAAGGCTGCATTAGAAATTTCAGTTAGAAGGCTTGAAGTGTACGGGGATTCATTGCTCATTGTTAATCAGATGTAGAAGATTTGGAAAATTAAAGATGAAAAACTGATTCCATATCATGAGTACCTTGTAAAGTTGACGGAAAGATTTGACCACATCACTTTTCATCATCTATACAGGGATAAAAATTAGTTTGCAAATGCCTTAGCTATTCTAGCATCATTAATACCTATCCTAGAAGGATCAATAGTTAATCCAATTGAAGTCGTGCAGAGGAAGGAACCGACATACTGTTATAGGATTGAGATTGAGGCAGAGGCACTAGATGGAAGGCCCTGGTACCGAGATATTAAACAATATTTGGAAGATCAAACTTTTCCTGATGGTTCGACAAAGAAGGAACAACGTTACATCCAACGCATGGCTTTTCAATTCACAATTTGTGGGGGAGTTCTTTATAGGAGATCATATGACGGAATTCTACTAAGGTGCGTGGATGAAGATGAAGCTCAACATATTCTAAGCCAAGTATATGACGGAATTTGTGGGGCACATATGAATGGCCACATGTTGTCTAGAAAAATTCTACGACTCGGGTATTATTGGACTACAGTGGAGACAGATTGTTTTAAATATGTGAAAAGGTGCCACAAATGTCAAGTACATGCTAACTTGTTGCATGCGCCACCGTCAGAATTACATACTCTTACTTCACCGTGGCCGTTCTCTGTTTGGGGCATTGATGTAATTGGTAAATTAAATCCATCAGCATCAAATAAGCATGTATTCATTATTGTTGCAATTGATTATTTCACCAAGTGGGTAGAAGTAGCTTCGGTTAGGAGTATTACTTCAGCACAAACAGCTAAGTTTATCCGAACAAACATTATCTGTCGGTATGATGTACCAAATGAAATAATTACGGATAATGGGACAAACTTTATCGGAAAGGAGGTAAGACAAATGTGCAAAAAATACAAGATTCAACGGAGGAACTCATCACCTTATAGACCACAAACAAACGGTGTCGTTGAAGCTGCAAATAAAACCATAGGGAATATATTAAAAAAATGACAGAAACATACAGAGATTGGAGTGAGAAATTACCCTATGCATTATGGGCTTACCGGACTTTAATACGTACACCCATTGGCGCAACCCCATATTCATTAGTGTACGGAATGGAGGCAGTCCTCCCGGTAGAAGTAGAAATCCCTACCCTTCGAGTTGTAAGAGAATGAGCAATACTCGAGGAAGAATGGATACGGGCTAGAGTAGAACAACTGAATTTTATAGATGAAAAGCGGTTGTGAGTTGCATGTCACTCACATGCCTACCAGCAGAGAATAACCCGCAGCTTTAACAAGAAGGTTCATCCATGAGGCTTAATAGAGGGGGATTTGGTACTTAAAGAATTTAGATTAGTCCAGCATTCTGACCCAAGAGGAAAATTCAAACCCAATTGGGAAGGACCGTACATTGTCAAGAAGATTCTCCCTGGATTTGCTATTTAATTAACCGATTTGGACGGTAAGGACCATCCGAGGCCGACGAATGCTGATCAACTCAAGAAATACTACACATGAGGTAAGCCACTTTACTCCCAAGCAAAGGGCAACGAACGCTGATAGAGATTCACACAGAGAGGTCATTTTTGGCAGTTTATTTCCTCCAAAATAACCCATAAACATCATTTATCATTAGTCACATAATTTTTGAGCCTAAGCCTTTCGTTTGTACCCAAATGCATAGCTCTCTCTCCCACCTAAAAAAAATGAATCACAACTTCTTACCAAGTCAAAGGGGTATAAATGTCAAATCAAAATAAAGATCTCCAAACTAGGGGCAAAAGTAATTCCCCTAAAAATGTTCCTAAAAAAAAGAAAAAAAGAAAATGAAAAAAAGAAAAAGAAAAAGGGTAACCTATTTTATCAAATCAAGAGCGAGATCAAAACCAAGGACAAAATAATTCTCTAAGAAGTTGTGATATCATCAGAAAAGGAGAGAGAAACCCGTGAAAATATCATAAAATCGAATTGGGCCTTTACCATCCTGTCAAGCTAATAACCTAAGCCCCATTACAACCTATGAAAGTCCTATCTAAATCCCGTTAGCAATGAAAGCCCCAAACGAAGGGGGAGAGTGGTGCATTCTCAAAAAAAAAGAAGAAAGAAAAAAAGAAAAAAGATAAAAATGTAGTGAAAAAAAGACTTGAGAAAATTTGGTCAGTGTTTGGAAGCTTAGGAAAGTATGGTTCACAACTACAATGTGGACTGGAAAATATGAGTCGGTCTGTCATCTAAAGGCTTGTCCTGAGCTTGGGAAACAGTGATATCAAAACCTGCCTCAAAACTAGGGGCAAAACAATCCTGAAATTAGCCTGAAGTGCGTGATCATAGGTAAGCAGGTAAAATCGTCTCGAAATATTCAAGATGAAGCAAGGGTGTCTTCTAATGGCTTACTAACACATGGCAAACTGAATATCCAAGGTCTTTTCCTTCAATTAAGTCTAGTACATTTTCATAAGTTATTTTTATTTTAATTTTTTTGGTTTTTTTTCTAAAAAAAAAAGGTTTTCAAACCTTAGTGACGTGGAAGCCTATGATGAGAACTTAAAATAAGAAGTTGTGCATTGCATAACAGAAAATAAGTAAGATCTGAGGCAAATTCCACAAAACTAAGTGATTTTTTTTTCTAAAACAAAAAAATAAAATAAAATTTGTTTGCTTTATGTTTAACAGGGCTGAGGAAAAGAAAAAGAAAGAAAGAAGAAGAGCAGTTGTAGAGTGGAGAGACACTAATTAAAGCTTCAAAAGAGCATACTGATTATCACAAACTCAGTGAAGAAATTCTCCATTAAAGAAAGAGTAGAAGAAGCTCAGCAAAGATGAGAAGGAAAGAAATGAAATGTATTTTTGGATTGTAAGGAGGCTTACCTGTTCACTTACCTCCATACATGTGTGATCTTATTGCTTTGATTTTTTGTCATGGCAACACTTACACATGTTAAACAAAAAAAAAAAACTTCAGAACAATTCGGATGAACTCACAAGTTCCATTCCGAAAAATTCTTTTAAGCAAAGAGTCCAATAAAATAATTTTTTTGGCCAACTTTTACAAAAACAAATATTTTCTTAAAGAGATAATGAATCACTTTTTATAATCTTTTCAAAATAGAATGATTTGGTGGATATCCCAAGTCAAAATCCTATCTTGTAGGTAAAAAACCATTGGTGTAAGACGCAGAGGGTCGCAACTGATATATGTTTCTTGTTTAGAGTAGGACGCAAAAGCGCACCCAACGATGAGTATGTTGTAAGAAATTTTTAATTTTTTAAAATATTTTAAAAGTGATTCATGTATTTCGGAAAAAAAGAAAGTTGCAAAAACTGGGTATCTGGCTTTGCCATTCAGTTGCATGCAACCTCTGGCAAAGAGGGGCAACTGTTGACACCCCATTTTTGCACCCCATTTTTGCATGCAAAATTGCGCCAAAATTTTTTTAGTTTCAATAGCCGCAGAAATCGCGCCAAGCAAGTCCATAATCAACTTTGTTAATTAAAGCCAATTATGCTCATAACTATGATAGGGATAAAAGCAGCTCAAGTCTAGTTGAAAGTGGGCCTAGGTGATAGAGAATCATCCAATGAGAAAATAGAAGTTGAAATCACCCAATTCGGAGATCCATAGCCAAAGATATAGCCCAAACAATAAAATTGGTCTCAAATGGGCCCATTATCAAAGTCGGCCCACTATAAGGTCTCAAATGGGCCAGCATTTTAGTAATAAACATATATTAATTAGGTTTAAAGGTGCTGGTTAACTAGAGTTGACCAGACCCTAAAACCAATTTGACCAATTTGACTTCATACGACTATGCCGTATTCTTTTTAAAATATATATAAAATCTAACCCTAGTTAATTTTGGTAATTAAAATTTACTTGGTAATTAAGTTATTGTTGTTTGGTAACCAAGTTAGGTCATTTCTAGGGTTAATTGTGGGCCTTCGATCTCCTTTTAGGGTCTCAAATCCTAGGGTTGTAGTTAATCCAAAACACTATAAATAGAGACTTTCACTTAGTGGTTAGGGAGAGGAAAAAAAAAGAGAAAAAAAAATTAAGGGAAGAGATCAATTAAGGAGGGAAGAAAATTGATAGTAAGAATAGTTATAATTTTTTTGGTGAGATTTTGAGAGAAAAATAGTGGGTGAAAAGAATTAATAGAGGAGTCCTTGCTTGGTGTGATTCTTGGAGCGGTTCTTGGAACGAGAAACTCAATTGGACTCTCCATCCGAAGTTACATTATAATATTTTGGAAGCGCAAACAGGTTGGTCTCCTCTAACTTTTAGTTTTTCTTTATCAAAGCATGATTGTATTCAAGCCAAAATGGCTTTATGATGAGAATATGCATGTAGGATGATTTTTCATGCAAAAAGGGAATGAAATAGTAGTAGATTTCATATTTTTTATTTTTATTATTTAATTAATTTTGATTTTTTTTATTTTATTATTGTATTCATTCAATGTAAATATAAATATCTAAAGTTAAATGTGATAAAAAGGTGCTCCCAATAAATATTTTGAGATTTGACGATTTATTTGTATCGAAAAGTTACTTTTAATCGTAGAAAAATCATAATTCCTTATTTAGCCGTTGGATTGGATTGAAATTTTTTCTGGACGTTTGTGAATGAGTTTAGAAATAACCCTAAAAAATTAGAATTTTTTGAATCAATTTATTATTTTAAAAAAATAGTTATATTTATTTTTAAGCATATGAAATTTTGAATCAACTAAGTTTGGTGGAAATCCCAAACTTAGAATTTTAATAATTATTCTTTTGATGGAAAGATACCAAATCTTGAACCTCGTGGATATCCGAGGAGATTTGATATTTTTTTATCGTTTAGGTAATTTTTCTTTCGTAGAGATCCGAAAAGGAAAATTATCAAAAATTAATTTTCGTTGGCGTATCCCGAATGTCAAGTAATTTAATGATTTTGAATGATGAATTGAGATCTGATAATTAATAATTATTCCAATGGAAATCGGGTTTGCTTTATTTTTTATTTTATTTTTTTTAGAAAAGGAGGTTTTCTGAGAGCTAAATCTTATTTCTTTTCTGAAAAGTAATTTTTCGAAATCCAAAATAATCTAAAATTTTATGGGAGCACAATCTTGTCATATTTAGTCTTCACTAAATCTTTCACAATTTTTTTTGATTAATGTAAATATTTCTATTAGCTTTAGGTTAATTTTAGAATAATGGTAGATGTTGTTTGTTTTGGCATGATGACATGTATATGGAATGCAATTTATTTTTTTATAATAGTTTTAGAATTAAAACCCTAAAAATCCTAATCACAAAGTAATGTCCGGTCCTTTTGATCGGGCGATTGTTGGGTGCCTCACACCTTCCCAACCCGTAGCTTGATTCCTGAGCTGAGAATCTCTATTTTTGACCAGTTTAAAAGAAAATAGCAAATCGCCAATTTTGTTTTGAAATAAAAAAAATGTAGTTTTCCTAAAAAGGGACCCAATTGCTTAAGTTGGGTGGCAACTCCAAATATTTTAAGATTCTCAATAATTTAACCATTTATGAAACACAAATTTCGATGGGCTTCTGTAACGCCCCGTACCCCAAAACAAGGGACATTACCATCAGTCTACAACGAGACTCAAATCCGGCAGAGTCTCCCCTGTAAACTGGACCTTTTGTCACCTAATAAATACAGTGCATACAAGAAATACGCAGCGGAAGCAAATTTAAACAAAAGGGTATGCACTAAAAATTTGCCACCCATTTCTTTTCTCAACTCAACTGAAATCCCAACTATTAGGACCAGGAGGAACCTGCAAATAACTACGACATTTAAATTTCTCACTTAACATAGATATAACTGTGATATAATATATAGTTATGTTTGTTGTTTCCTGTCAAAATATATATAGTGGGAGAAGATAAAGTAGGAGTTGTATTCATATAAACAAAGTAACATAAGGCTCACAACCGGGCCATAAAACAGTAGCAAAACATCCACTGTGACTGAAGAGAGAAAAACCTACATCAAACCCAAAACCAGGAATCCCTCGCCAAGAACCGCGTCACAGCACCACTAAGGATCCTATCTCGATCCTCAAAACGTCAACTGTAAAACCACGAAAATAATTGGGTGAGAAACTCAGTAGGTAGATCAACCATCCTAATACCATCACATGCATCGATTAATCCGATAACAGCTCAAAAGAATTTATAAAAGTAATGTATATTATATAGTTGATTGAAACATCAAGAAAGTCCTGCATATACATATACAAATAATAGCAGTGTACTTCTGCTAGTATAGCCAAGGAACACGACTGGGTTACCCCAGTCAGAATTATTTCAAGATCAATACCAAGTGCAATAATTTGACGACTGCAGACTAGACAAGGGCCCCCAACTAATCCAGAGAAGGTTCCCCGACAACCTTCCCCCGTGTCTAACACCTATCGGGCAGGCATGCGAACCTCAGCTAAACAAGTTACTCAACACCACCAACAAACATGGTTTACCAAGAAATAATCGTGACTTCCCAGACTTCCCTAGATGTACCTGTCTCCCTAACGTCCCATTCCGCCCTGAAGACAGAAACACCTAGCAAAGTCTCAGATGGTGCGCCACATCCGGATAAGCATGGTCCACCATCCTTATAGAAAGTCCTCAACCTTTCAAAAGCTTACCTTAGTGATAATATATAGTAGTTTATATATATAGGTTGTGTGTCTTTTAAGTTAAGGTTCGAAAACTATTTTGGAAGAACCCTTTTTGGAAACGAAAGTCCTTTGTAGAAATCCTCTTTTGAAATTTCTTCTCTTTTGAAATCTACATACAACAAGTGTAACTAGCCCTTTGGATGAGGGACCATGGCAAACCATCTCACCCACCCTCGTAAGGGTGAGGATCCCTAGCAAGCCAAACACACTCACCTGTAGGGTGCGGGACCATGGCAAACCAACTCACCCACCCCCGTAAGGGTGAGGATCCCTGGCAGGCCAACCCACACACCCAAGTCTGCGGGACTAGGCGAACCAACTCACCCACCCTCGTAAGAGTGAGGATCCCTGGCAAGCCAACACACACAGATCACTCGGGCGGGAATCCGAGCGGAAGTAACACAGGCACCAGTCCACTTAAGGTATACACGGTTCTCCGTGTCGTCGTGAACCCTATCAAGCCCGGTTGTGAGACGCCACTACCGTCTTTAGGCGGTCACGGAAGAAATTTCTTTTTGCCACGTTTTCAAAGTTGGGTTTCACATCAAGAAAACACCCGATAAAATAGATTTTTGTCTCTTCCAAAGGTTTTCAATATATTAAACATGGTTTTCCAATATAACCATCATTTCACCCAAATAAACCGTGATAGTAAAATTGAAGTCGCATTTGTTCACAATTCGAGAGAAATATTTCATAAACATGATATGAAGGCAAGCATGCATATTTCCATATTAAACCAGTTTCTCAATGTTTTCTTCATAACATCAGTTTGTTGTTATCCATAAATTTCATGCGATGCCTTGCATACAAAAGTACATACATAACAGTTCAAAACATGCATTTAAAAAGTTTGGGTGCTATTAAGATGAATTGACCACCTACCTCTAGCGGTACAGGAACTGATCCTCCTCACCCAGAGAGTCAGCAACACTCAGCTCACCAACTGGACAAAGAAACAAAAGACAGAGTTAGGTTCTAGTACTTAGAACCAAAAATCGAATAGATAAAAGAGGAATAATAAGAATTTAAAATCAAGGAACACCGACTTAGAGTACTACTCTAAACCTTAACAGTTGGTAGGATTAGTACTACTACTTTAACCATCTCTAATCAACCCATTTCTACCGAAAGACAAGATAGGATATCACTTAGAGCCTCAAATAAGGCGAACCTCATCGTTGCACTTCTAATGAAATAGAATTCCTCAAAATAGCACAAAAAGACAACCTATCCCATAAATCTTATCTTCAGTTTAAGATTGATCCCCGTAGTCTTCAACATGCTAGTTCCATCTAAAATAACTTAGATTCATAATCCACTATCATCAAGCTAAATTTCATATGAATCTTCAAAATTTCACACACACCATCATCATCAAATTTATAGACCCAACTCAAGGTTCCATTGGAACCATCAAAATCCCCAAACTCTAAGTAAGGTGAAACTTCAACTCTAACCATCATTAATGGTCCCACGAGTACTTAAAACAATCCCCAACTTCATCCTAATTTTAGAAATCATTATCCACCAAAACCATGTAAGATTTTTTTTTACATTCATCACAACCAAGCACCATCTTTAGTATGAACCTAAAGGAAATCATCTCCAGATTCCACCATCTAACTTATTTCTCTTGAACATAAAATTTCTTCTCTATCATCATCTACAAGTTCATATTGTTCCAAAACACCAACTAAAGGCCAAAACCATGGTCATCTTTACCATTGCAATCCATAAAAATTTAGCTACACAAAACAGCCCCAAAATGTCTAAAATGGTCTATGAGGTCCCATTTAACTTATAGAAACCATTAACACTAAGGATATGGAAGATCCCTTTTGATTTTACATCACCTAACCTCATCATTTTCAAGTCTTCACTAGCATGCATCAAAATGGGGGAAAATAAGATCATAAAAACCCATATATTCACATCAAATCTTTAACCCACCCATCTACAATTTCTAAGGCATAACAAAATTTCATTTTCTTCTAAAATCCCAATTTACATCACAAAAATTTCAAGATCTACAATATTAGGGTGCTGATTTGTCATCTTAACACAAAAATATTAGCCTATCTCATCCCCTCTTCCACCATTAAGCTCTAAAATACCAAGATCTACACTAGCATGCATGTTGAACAAAAAACCTAAGTTATTAATTCAAAAATTCAGTTGAAATGGGGGTGAAATGGGTAAGAAGATCTTACCCAAGGAACAACCCTTTTCTTCCTCTCTTCTTCTTCTTCTCCTTTCTCCTCCTTCTTCCTCCTTCTTCCTTCTTCTTCTTCTTCTATTTTCTCCTCTTTTTTCCTCCTTCCTTCTTCTTCTTCTCTTCAGCTGGTCGGCAGCTGCTGTCGACGGCAGCAACTGCTGTTCTTTCCGGCGTGGACAGCAGCAGCTGCTGTCTCCTTCTTCTTCCTTAGCTCTTCTCTCCCTCAGCTCTCTCTCTCTCTCTCTCTCTCTCTCGATCTTCTTCTCTCTGCTCTCCCTCTCTCAAGGTCTCTCCCACTCTCTCTTTTATTCTCCCTCACGATCTGCCTCTCTCACTCTCTCTCAGCTTCTCTCCCCTCACGATCTCTCTCTCACTCCCTCTCTCAAAGTCTCTCCTACTCTCTCTTTTACTCTCTTCTTTCTTTCTTGTGTTTTTCTTTTTTTTTTTAGAGATCATCACTAAGCTGATTGGGGGAGAGGGAGGTGGCGGGTTTGGGTCACGGGCTGGGTCGCGGGTCGGGCCAGCCCGTGTCCCCCAAACTTGGCTAAAAATCCTTCTCTCCCCCTTTTTTTTGCTCTAAATTTTATTATTATTATTAAAATTATTATTATTGTTGTTAGCAGGGTTTCACAGCTTCGGCCCGTGGATTTGCAATGTTTCTACAATATTTTTGAAAAGAGCTCGAGAAGATCTTTAAAATGAGACCAGAAATCAGTACTAAAAAAAAGTAGTTTTAGGACATATTAAGTTTAAACGGGGTGCAGACGACACATGTCGACATGAATATCAAAATCTTAATTATTAAAAATTATCTATATAATAAAACAAAGTGGTCTTTGCCGACTAGGACAGACATGAAGTGTGGTAAACAAACCACCATTATTCAATGGTAGCAACTAACCTTATTGGAAAGCTTGAATGCGAGCTTTCCTAAAGTCCTTAGACCAAAGAATTTGGAGAATTGTAGAGGTTGCTTTGTCTCCTCCTACTGTGATGGTAGGTCCATCAATACCTTTGAAGATTAACACAGCTAAAAGAGACCCCGAAGTCTCTCTCTCTCTCTCTTTCTCTCTCTCTTTCTCTCTTTCGGAGAAAAATCTTCTGAAGGTCCTCCAATACCTTCGAAGATCAACAAAAGAACCATAGAAGTTCTACAATCTTCCGCAAAGGTCCTCCAATACCTTCGAAGATCAACAAAAGAACCACATAAGTTCTATAATCTTCCGCAAAGGTCCTTCAACACCTTCGAAGATCACCAACAGGGACCCTAAACGTCTCACTGCAAAGCAATCTTCTGCGAAGGTTCATCAATACCTCTGAAGATCAAACAAAAGAGATTCCAAAGTCTCACCCCTA
Organism: Macleaya cordata; assembly: GCA_002174775.1. Classification (NCBI taxonomy): domain Eukaryota; kingdom Viridiplantae; phylum Streptophyta; class Magnoliopsida; order Ranunculales; family Papaveraceae; genus Macleaya; species Macleaya cordata. The sequence goes on from MVGT01001756.1 coordinate 43,192, forward strand.
TAAAGCCTCACTATCGCAGCAATGACGTAAGCCGAGAGGATACCATCACAAGCTAAAGAGACTATGAAGTCTCTATCTTCCGCGTAAGTTCATCAATACCTCCGAAGATCAACAGAAGAGACCCCGAAGTCTCTCACTTTAATCAATCTTCCGAAAGTCCATCAATTACCTTCGAAGATCAGCAAAAGAGACTCCCAACGTCTCAACATATCAGCAAAAAGAACCACAAAAGTTCTACACTCAAGAACCAGTCTTTCGAAGGTCCTCTGATACCTCCGAAGATCAACAAAAGATACCTTAAAGTCTCACTCAGTCAAATCAATCTTCTGAAGGTCCTCCTATACCTCCAAAGATCAGCAAAGAGAATTTCGATGTCTCCTCGACATAAGCAAAGAACCACATAAGTTTCATCAACAAGTCGGCAAAAAAAGAAACATAGAAGTTCAACTCAAACAAGCAAAAGAGACTTTGAAGTCTCACCAACAGCAAATGAACCACTACTGTTCAAAAGTAAAGATCAGACGAAGATCAAGATAAAGCAAGCATCAAAAGGGCAAGACTAAACAAAAGTCGCTCTCAAGAGCAAGCAAAAGATTCAGACAACGCCGCGTCAACCCAAATATCGACCAATGATCAGAACAACCATCACAGTTCAAAAGCAAAGATCAGACGAAGATCAAGACAAATGAAGCATCATCAAAGACTCAATAAAGGTCAAGACTAAACAAAAGTCACCCAAAAGACCAAGCAAAAGATTCAAACAAAACCACGTCACAGCAAAAAGATCGACCAAAAATCACAGCAAGCGTCACAACATTGAAGACAGAAAAAGTTTTGTACGAGCATACACCTGAGCAAAAATCCCGGATAAGACCGCGATAAGGGCAGCTATATTGCCATTACTGTGACATTTTTGCGTTACCATAGCTTGTGGAGCTCACATACAGATGAACCAAGAGTTGATTTTTTGTGAGGATGATCTACATGGTGAGGAGAACATCTTCACAAAAAAATCAGCTCATTCTAAAATTGGCAATCCAGCCATCCAGTTTTTTAATAATTAATAGTGATTGAATCATTTAGTTTTACCATAAAATTGCATATCAATGGATGATGGGGTTACAAGTTTTACAAGGGGGTAGCCAATTGGGATTTTGATGGACTTTCATGGACTAATGAAATTAGGGGGTGTGGTTGTAGACTTTGATGAAGTCCATAGAAGTCCCATGTTGGTGGTTGTGGACTTCATCAAAGTCCACAGAAGTCCCATGTTGGTGGTTGTGGACTTTGCTAAAGTCCATAGAAGTCCCATGTGGGCGGTTGTGGACTTCAAAATGGTAGATTTGTGAGGTAATGGACTTCCATGGACTTTTTTGAAGATTTATGAAGAAACTTTGGGTTGGCCAAGTCCAACCAATATAAGTGAGATTTGCATGTACTTTCTCTCTCCTCTCTCTTTCTACTATAATAAGTAATAATTAACTATTAATAAATCATAATAATAATCCTTTATTAATAATTATAATTAAAAATAATGATAATTATAAATATATTATATTATATTTTTTAATATTTAACAAATAATTATTATTATTTTTAACAATTAATAATAAATATTTTTAATAAAAATTAATAATTATATTATATTTTCATATTATAATCAAATTATTAATTATTAAATATTAATTTTCATTATGATAATAAGTTATACTTATTATAAATATTATAAAATAATAATAAAAATACTTATTAATAATTATAGTTAATAATAAATAAAGATAATTTAATAACTTATAATCATAATCAAAGTAGTTAATATTTCTTTTGCTTTGGCACAAAAACCATAATAAGGTATGAACCTCAAGCAGAGAAAAAAAAAAAAGAAAAGAAAAGGCAATTCTACCTCTTTGAAAGATATTATTTGGATTAGCAAAACTACTAATAATATTTTTTATTAAATATTAAAATTACTATTATTAATATAGTCATCATAATAATAAATATCAATAATTAAAAATTAAAAATTATATTAATTTATCAAGTCCACATAAGTCTGTAGAAGTCTGTGGATTCTATCATTACAAGTCCACAGAAGTCTCTAGAAGTCTGTAGACTTTACAGTACAAGTCCGTAGACTCTATCATTACAAGTCAATGGACTTTGCAGGACTCTGTAGAAGTCCATAGATTCTGCCAGAATCTTTCGAAGTCCGTTACATTTAAGAGTCCGTGAAAGTCCGTAGAAGTCCTAATTGACTACCCCCGTCTTAGAATTAGCTAATTTTTTGGTGAGAATAATAGACATTGTAAGGAGAACATCCTCACAAAAAATCAGTCTTTTATTCATCTGTATATGGGCCCCACAGACCATAGTAACAGTGATGGCAATATATTGATGGCACCAGAACCGCTCCCTTTAACAAATTCCATACGGTGGAATTGAAAGTTATAATTGAACTTATTAAAGGATGAGACAAGAGAAATTCTTTGTTATATGCATATATACAAGTTTGTATATACACCATATACAAAAGTGGGTTTTTGAGTTATCCTAAAACCCAAAATGAACTTATATGTGGATCGGGCAGCAGGCTGCTGGTCTGCCCATTTTATTTTTGACCCATTGACCCCAAAAACTTGGCCAAATCGCGTCAAACTTTTCATCATAGTCAAACTCGTGTTCCGGACTTCGGATCGACCTCATTCGGTGTCCGATTTTTGCGTGTGAGTAGTTAAAATTCAATAACTTTCGAGATCGATCCATTCGTACGATTAGAATCTCCAAATAATCCTCCGATCAAAAACTTATTATTTAATTTCAAGTTTAATTATTTTAACACTAAGCTTAATTATTTTAATAATTAATTGAATTCACGATGAAAGCATTGGACTAGACTCTATTTGACTCGACTTGACATTGACCGGTCAACTAAATTATTTTGGGTCATTACAAAAAAAATCTAATTTATTTAGATATCCAACTTTTTAGGAAACCTATTTGTAGTGGGTCAATTTTAGTTTCTAATTTTATTATTTTTGTACTAGCTATTTGGGAGGTATTTTAGAAGGCTTTAAAGTCCTCTTTTAGAGTTGTTTTATGCTTAGAAAGTGTCTTTAGGTTATGGGATAACTTGGGTAGTAAATTTTTATTTTTTAGTAGGTTTTGGACTCTTTTCGGAGGAGTTATTTGTGTAAAAGGCTCCTAGTACGAAAATTGTTATGGGAAAAATAATACTTGGAACATTAGGGATGAGAGAGAAAAGAAAATCAACAACTATATAGAGAAACGCTAGGGTTGTAAAGTTGAAGAGGATAAAAGATCCATGAAGAGAAGAGAACGACGAAGGGGCTATGTAAAGAAAAGTTTTCTTATTCCTACGATCTTTGTACCCATTCTCAACCATAAAAATTTAACTTGATGTTAGGGTACTCTTAATCTGTTTTAACAAGTTTAGGTTAATTTTACTTAGGATGTAACATGTTCTGATATTGTTTTGATTGTTAATATATTATAACCTGTCAATAAGTTGTTGAATTGATTATTTCCTAAGCACATGTTCATATTGTGAAGGATTCCGCTTGATTGACGATTCAAATTTGAATTTTTTTTCTTCGGCTGTTTTTGGACGACCACGAGTCTTCACCTTAGTTTTTGGCTCGGACAACACTGTTAATACTGGATTGGTTACTTCCTTGAGCTTTTCAAGCAAATCTATCTTTTCAGCTGAAGTCGAATTCTTATATCTCTTAATAAAGATTTCAATATCAGGTGTATAGTCAAGATCATCAACTGGAGACATATTTGGTTGATCTGTTAGTGTCTTCCAATGTGGATGGATGCATGACAATGGTATGGGTCGACCTTCACGCATGTATTGTGCAATCTCATGATCACAAGGCAACCCATGTGTACGTCAAAGAGAACATCTACATGCATTAACATCATTCGGACCAATTGGATTGGCAACTTTAGATTCAGAAATTACAATATCAAGTGCAAAATGAGAAACAAACCCCCCTGAATTCATTAAACAATGATGGCATGTGGTTGTGCATCGAAATAGTCAAACTTTTCTCAAGTGATGCTTTTATCTCTACATGTTGCACCACCAACAATCAGTTAATAATGTCCCAAGCTGCATCTAAGTTGCTTAGTGAATTTCCCAATGCCTTCTTTAGTACTGCATGTTGACTCTCCACTCTATTTGTTGTACTATTCCCAAAATAGATAACCTGATCCATCCATGCTGCAACAAAATATTCTTTAAAGTTTGCTAACCAATTGAAATATACGTATTCTAGTGCAGCTGGCTACGCATTGAAAGATTTCTCCAAACCTTTTTCATTAATCTCATACTCTGCCTCAGTAGAAGAGAATACAATTTCATTAAACTTAGACAAGAATTTCTTAAATACCATACCATCAGAGAACATGTTCTTGCACTTGGCTGTGATATTCTTTGAGATATGAAAGTGACAAAGAAAATTGTATGTATTAGGAAAGACAACTTTCAAAGAACACATACGAGCTAACTCTCTATCTGTCAAGACAACTGAAGGAAAACTACTTGGTTCAAGAACTTGCTTGAGACACTGTAATGCCCATGTATAATTATCTTCTGTTTCACGTTCTAAATAAACAAATGCAACTGAAAATGTAAGATTGGTAGATGTGATCCCAACAATCTCAAATAGTGGCATCTTGTACTTATTTGTCTTATATGTGCAATCCATCAAGAGAACTGTAGGAAAATAGTGAGCCAACTGTATAGACTTTGGGTGAGCCCAAAATAACTCTGGAATTTCATTGTTGCTATTATTCCTGTGACGCTCAACATACTGGAGTGCAGACAAATTTTTAAAAAGTTCTTGAATTACAGTCCTACCAGCCCTTTTCATTACTTTCCCATGATAACGCGCATTGTAGATAGTACTCATTGTAGACACATTATTCTTGAAAGTCTAAATGACCTACAGTTAATGGATTTAACCGTATGTCAATGTGACTATGGTTAAGGATCACACTATCACCTGATTAAAAATTGCTAAGGCGATAAGAGCAAAACACAAAATCTCTAACAAGAGTATTGACTTATTTGATTCTTAATATGCGGAATTAAGAACAAGAATCGAATATTTCAATCTCACAACAAGTATGGAAATATGCACAAGAGATTTTGTTAACGAGGAAAACCCAAATTTGCTAATTCCCATTGATCATATTGAGTTCGATTTGACACGCAAATTAAACCCATGAGGGAACTTATGGACCTTACAATCTCCCTCTTTGTCAATTTCGTGACAAAATCCATTCCTAAGCTCAATGAGAGATAAAAGACATAACTCTCCCAAACAAATAGAGACATTAAACTCTATGGGATGTCTTTAACTTGTTTCCTACACATGTCTACAAGACACATCAAGGTACCATGGAAGTCATGAATATAAATAATGAATAAGCTTACTCTCCTCCTTGATACGTGCTACAAGAATCTCTCCCCCTATGTGATATATCTCCTTTCACATAGTATTCCCCTTGCAAAGATAAGAGCACATAGTTCTCCCCCTTTTTGTCACAAATAGACAAAGGATAGAAGACGACAAAAGTACAAGGAGAAACTGAAAAAGACAATGTATGGAAACACAAATACAAGCCAACCAACCATAATGATAAATATCTAACTAGTTTTCAACCAAGTAGATAGTTAGATAGACAATAAGAAAGTATGGTGGAAGGCAAGTAAAAATATGTCACACACTACAAAATTTATCAAAGCTAGTTACAAGGCGTATCAGAGCTAAGATAAGAAATAAAACCAAAGTGTGTGAAACTATTATGGTTTTGAAAACCAATGGAGAAAATGCATATTTTTAGATTTTTCAAATATTAGCCTAATGCAAATAATGAGCATGCATGCACAAATGTATGAAATTAAACAAAACATGCAAGCTCCCCCTCAACCAGATCATGAGAAAGATTTAAATCTTAAAACTAATCTGGTTCAACATGCATTAACACTCAACAAATTTACGCTATCAATGTATGCAAGTAGAAAAGTTTTGTTGTGTCCAAATCATATTTCAAGGCTATCAATAATATAATACACAATCATAATAAAAATTTCTTAATCATGTAATTACAAAAATTTATTCAAATATAACCAAGCTAGTTCTCAATCATGAAAATCACAACACTCAATATCCTGATTATGGTGTTTGTGTGTGTTTGAGAGAACAATATCATTATGTGAGACCATCCTAAAAGGAAAATAAGATAAGGTTATCCATATTACCAATTTCTTCAAATCTGAACCTTACCCAGCATGAAAGAACAATCTCACATTGTTACCTATTAATGACCTTCATGTTTGAGTTTGAATGAAACTTGAGGAACTCAAGAGCATGAGACATAGATCACCAACTTGTTCCCAATATTTTCCTTAAACTTGCAAGCGACTCTTATCCGAGGAGACACAACCAAGAAAGTACCCGTATTGGAACCAAGTGGGTCACTATGAGGCCAAGATGAAGAAAAAAGAACATCGAGTTCCCAATCTTTTTGCGGGATCTCACTCTTTTTGATGTTCAAACACTGAGTTCAACAATTTTTACGAGAACTCACTCTTTTGGTGTTTCACCAAGCTCAAAATCTTTTACGAGAGCTTACTGTTTTGGTGATGTTTCATAACAAGATATAACAATATTTTTCAGTACTTCATCAAAACATAATATCCTAGTGAGAGATAGTCCAACCAGCTAGTTCAGTCCATCAATGAATCATGAGCTTTATTTCTAACCCATCCAATAGTTCAACTAGGATAAAATCACACTTACTCAAGAGACTCTTATGTACACAAGATTTATAAATCAGTCAAGAGAGTATGTGGATTTAGAGAAGAGATTCACAAGCTATATCAAAATAAAGTAAAACAATTCAGATTTATGAAATCTCTAATATGTTCAAGTATTTTATAAAAGATAGCCAACAACAACAAGAAGAACACTTAAAATACATTTGTATTAGAATGCAATTTTATGAAAGCAAACTAATCTTCAAAACTCACTCTTCGACCCAAAAATGATATGCAATGCAAAATAGGAGAAAAGTGAGAACATAAACCTACAGAAAAAAATTATGCTTGATGTGGTTGACTATCAATAGTCACCACTTGTGTAATAACTTATTTCTCATCCAATAACAAAAGTTTATACACTTTATTCAATATTGACAAGAAAACAAGATTATAAACACAAAAATATACACACATGTCATAAAAACGGTTTGACAAAAAAATGGACATGTTGTAAAGTATGATACTTAATAGATGGAATGTCATGTTCAAATGCAATAAGAACTTTTCTACAAGTATATACTACAGACACTAGAATGCATAACAAACAACTAAAATGCAAACTAGTAGAACACTCACTCAACTACCCCAACAATATATGCAATCAAAACAAGGGGAGGAGTAAGAACAACAACAATCAAGTAATGGTACGACCACTACCACAAACCAATAAATACTTAGATGACTTACCGGTATTGTGTGTAGTAAGAGTTTCAAGACTTGTCAAATCACTTTTTCTTACCCATATGACCTTGAATTTCTTGAATGTCTTCATTTGATTCAAGTCCACATGAGTACATTTGGTTATCTCACACACAACCTTTTTAGCCTTGTTTATCTTCTTTTTCTTTAAATAAGATTTTGATCCAAAGAAATATGTACCTTGCTTGTTGTTTTTAAGCTTTCCAATCTCTCCAGCTAATGCTTGAGCCTTCTTACAACCACAATAAGAATACATATTATAAATGTTAGAAACTTTAGGCTTACCTTGTGGTTTTATAGCTTGCTTTGGGACATGTTGTTTGACAATATACTTTGGAGCTTGTTGCTTGAGATCTTACTTTGTAGCTTGTTTGTCAACTTGCTTACTGCTCTCTTTTGTGGAGGAGGAGGAGTCTTAGCTTTTACAAAGGTCATCGACGTTGAAGTGCTAGCAACCTTACTTGGATCAAACCCGAGTCCCTTCTTGTCACTCGAATTCTTCGATCCTTTCAACATAGATGCAAGGTTATTCAACCCATGATTGAACTTTATGAGCATCTCCTTAGACTCTTTCAACTCATCCTTTACTTTCTTCATCTCATCAAGAAGAGATGTAACTTTCTCATTTGCCACCGCAAGCTCATTCTTGAGAAACTTGATTTCTTTTTCTTTTCTTTTAAGAATCTCTTTGCCTTCTACCTCCCTCTTTGAGGCTTCTTCTACTTGAAGAATTAAATCATTCTTCTCGGTCTCAAGACTTGAAATCTTCAATTTTAGCTCTTTGTTATCGTTAGATAAGCTTTTATAGTTTTCCAAAATTCTTGAAAATAATTCTTCTTCGTGGAGATCATCTTCACTCTCATCTTCTTTACTTGAGGATTGAATATTCCCCTCATCCTTTACTTGCTCATGTGAGGAAGCCTGTGAAGCAGTGAATGCAACATAGTTTCTTATCGTTGCGCCTTCACTATCATGAGAAGAGTCGGATTTCGATGATGAATCATCAAAAATGACATTCATCGCTTTCTTCCCCTTTGAATCACCAAAGCTCTTCTTGTTTGGGCAAATATTTGCCATGTCACTACAAAAATGATGGGTTTTTGCTACGGTCTAAAATCGTAGCAAAAACTCAAAAAACCGTAGCAAAATAGATTCTGTGATAGTTTGTAAGTCGTAGCTTTAAGTGGCGTAGCAAATACCTTTTCTGACGAAATGTTGCTACGGTTTTATGGACCGTAACAAATGGTCTGGCTTTTGCTACGGTCAAAACCGTAGCCAAATGACGATTAAATTCACCACTTTCTATGGTCAATTGTTACGCTTTAGAGTCGTAGCAAATAATGGCTCTGATCTTTTAGTGACGGCTACAACTGCGCTATTAGCGACGGGCTTAAACCGTCGCTAATAGACTTTTTTTCTAGCTCCATTTTCTGGTTTATTTGTTTCCCAAGCTTATAGCCTCTTTTATTGACCTGTTCATTGTATACATCCATCCATTCACATACTTCCACATTTATTTAAATTTATCAAACCATTCACATAGACACACACATCCACATTGAAAGTCTAAAATCCTTACGGTTATTAGTTGGAATAACCGTATGTCAATGTGACTAAGGTTAAGGATTACATAATCACTAAATAAAAATAATATTGGTGATAAAGATGGAAACTAAAATCTCTAATCAAGAGTATTGACTTATTCGATTCTTTAACATGCGGAATCAAGAATCGAATATTTCAATCTCTTAATAAATATAAAGATATGCACAAGAGATTTTGTTTACGAGGAAACCCAAACTGGGAAAAACCCCGGGACCTAGTCCAGAAAAGAATCCACTAAAAGAAATGAAAACTTACAAACCGATTTACCACTCGATGGACACGAATTACGACTCC
>MVGT01004413.1:4392-37019 GCA_002174775.1 Macleaya cordata
GATGTGGTCTTTTGTCTCGTTTGCCTCCTCACACGCGCTGATTTGGCAAATTAAACAGCGCGTTCGGAATTCATGCTTCGACAAAAGACCACATCACCAATTCTGCAATGCATGCTTCGACAAAAGACCATAAGTCATAAAAAAAAAGAGTTAACAATAAAAGAAGAGATATAAACATGTTATGGACGGACCCAGCTCATTAATTAAATCGTGAACGATATATTTTCCTTAACAAAAAAAAATGCTACTTTAAAGCAAAATTCAATTTCCTGTATAAGAAAATCTATATACATAATCAAAACAATTAAAATTTAATGAAAAAAAAACCATAAAATACAATGGTGTTAATGCTGGCCCACCCTCACCATTCAAAACAGCATTTGACAAAAAAAGTGTATCGTCGTCTTCCCCCACCATCCGCACAAACAGGCATAACATCACATTCCCGAAATCAACCCACAAATACACAAAAACTTCCAGACAATTCATTCAAACAATGTAGCATGACCCTGAAACTTAACAGGTTTAAGGCCAAAAAAAAAAAGGATAGCTTAAACAATTAATTGGAGTAAATAAATTAACTTTCAGCATTTCAGATAAGAGCAAAAAAATGCAAATTAATTGGATCTAATAGTCTATAGACAAACAAACCGTCAGTCCTTATCGGTAATGTGAACTCAAGCCAAAACCTAAGAGATCAGCTAAGATGCTAAAATTAAAATTCATGAAATCCCAAAATAAACCCCAATTAGCATTATGAAGATTAAACCATAAACCCGCAAAATTAAACCTCTTTAACAGTAAGAAGATGAATCCCTAAATACCCAAAGTTATCCTTCATTAACAACAATTAAAATGAAGCTCTAAAAAGTAGTACTAAGTAGTATAAAACCCAAAGCAAGGGTTTGTAGACATATCAAGCACTAAAACAGTAAAAAGTAACAACCCAGACCCCCAAAATTATAGTTCATTAACACTCAAAATAAAAATTTTGAGTTCATCGTCTTCACCTGAAAAAGTAGTACCTACCTAAAAGTAGAGAAGAAGGTGGAATCTGTTTCAACTTGCAAGCAGAGCAGAGATTAACACAGAGATGGAAAGAAGAAAGAAACAATAAAATCCCAAAAACCTAGAAAAAAAAATATGAGTTTTACACAAACCCAACTCCAAAATTGAGTTCTGACTTCTGCATAGTTAAAAAGTATATAGGAATCCCTAAACCACTTAAATGCATCCTTCAAATACACAAAAGATATAGATCTAACAAAATCAAAACCAAAAATTACAGAACTGAAAAGAAAACAAAAATACCCTACTACTTAAAAACAACTAAAACCCAATGGATTAATATATCAAACCAAACAAAAAGGCCATTTATTGAGAAACATTGATTTCTAGAAGAAACAAATTTGGGTATCACTCGATCTCCAACCTGCAACGAAGAAAACTAATTTACAACGAAAAACTACAAACCTCAAAACAAATCCCTAGATCCTAGATCAGGAAAAAAAAAGTAAGAAAAAAAAAATAAAATCACAACAAAAAACCTTGGAAATAAAAAATACCCAGATCAACCGAAAAAAACTGACTATTCAGGTACTGTAAGGAGCAAGTGAAATCACTCACTGGAATGAGTAAATCTTATTGAATCCTGCGAAAAAATAAAAAAAGAAAGGGCTTAGGATTAGGGTTTCAGAGAATGAAAAAGATGAGCGGCAGCGGGGGAATAACAAAAAATAAAACTGAAACAACAAAAAAGACTAATTTAATAACAGTGCTTCTACAAAACCTAAACCTGGAAATCTATAAAAACCATCCAGATAAAAATTCAAACATAGTAATAAGCTTAAATAAGGAACCATAATCTGCAATACTAATGGAGTTTCATTAAATACAAAATTACACTGATTACCATTTTCAGCCCATCTACATTTGCATGAAGAAGATTACAGTTTAGAAATAACATAAAACCCACCCTCACCATTAGCAAAGAAGAGATGGCTGAAACTCTTGGGCACTACTCCAAGTCTCCAACCTGCAACAAAGCCAAGTAATCTATAAAACTACAAACTTAAGAGAACAAACCCATAAAGGCAATAACATAAACCAATGAAAAAAAGGGGAACATGTACTGTTAAAACCCTTACACTTCCAAAGTGGGGAGAGAGAGTGGCCGACCCTTCTAAAAATCATCATTCTTCTTCTCGGTGCTGCAAGAAAAAAACACAGGTTAGATACTGATTACAAAAAACACAGACTGAGTTACCTCATTCTTGAGATCATCCTCATAGAAACATACCTTGACTCTGCAATAGACCAATAGAAGGTTAGAGGAGAAAAAATAAAAATCTCTAGAAAACTAACCCTAAACATATAATGCAACAGATCTGAATGTTGAGGTATCTTTCACACTGGAAAAAAAAAAATCAATCTAAATATTTCAACATCTGCAAAGCCATCGAAAAAAAATCAAATCCAAAACCTGCAAAAAAATAAAAAAAATTAAGTCAGATCAAAGCATAGGCAAGGACTGAGACTCATCCAAAATATCAAATTAACTCATCCAAAAATATTGACTTTTTTCTAAAACAATAAAAATAAAATAAAATTCCAAACCTTAAAAGAAATGTGAAGCACAGTTCAAACAGAAAGATGAAGAAAAAATTATAAGAAAAGAAAAAACAAAAACCATTAAACATGAATACAGTACTGTGCATACCGATTCAGACCACTTTCAAGGTGAATAGGGCTCTTCCACCCTTTCTCCTTCTATCTGAAGTCTGCAAAATACGATGGAGAGAAAACCTGCAAGAGAACACAGTTGAGAGAGAGTGAGGAGTTTCCTTGCCATTACCAAAGGGAGGGAGCCGAGAGACAGATAGATGGAGAGGGAGGAGGAGAAAAGACTGGTCGTGCAGCTTTGGGTTCCTAGATTTTCTTCGTCTCTCACTCCCTCTCTCTTTAGACCCTCTCTCCTTCTCCCCTCTCATTATTAGTTTAGGGTTTTCAAAAGTGAGATTAAACAAAAAAAAAACCTGAATCCAAAAATCAAAACCTCTAAATCCAAAAACCCATAACATAGAAACCCCTAAATCCAAAAACCAAAACCTCTCTTTCTCTCTCTGAAAACCCCTAAACCTAAAACATAAATCCCTAAATCTAGAACTCAAAACCTCTCTTCTCTCTGAAAAACCTAAATCCATAACCCAAAACCTAAATCTCTAGAACTCAAAACCTAAACCCATAACCCAAAACCTTAATTAAACAGCTTAACCCCCAAAATTAAACAAAATAAATAGCAAAATTGAAGCCACAAACCATACATATTAAACAAAAGACCCCCATTAAACTCTCATTTGAAGCTCAAAACCTAAGAACAGAAACATCATAAGAATTATTAAAGCCATTTAAGCAAAATAAAATAATCAAAACCTGCAAGAAAAGGTTAGATGGTTGAAGGGTCTGCAAGAGGAAAAACTGAAAAATGAGAGAGAGAGAGAGAGTAAACAAAATCAATTGAAGAACATAAAAATAAATATGAACAGATTAAACTACTTTGTACTACTATGAGTATGTTGTAGAGAGACATAGAGCAAACCGAAACCCAAATCAAAATAAGATATCAGCTTATTTTTAATGCAAACTAAGCAAAACTTATGTTCATTAAATTTAAAGATTTCAAGCAAAGTAAGATGTAAGCTAAGAAAATTTATGATATCTATAAATATTAAGCATACATTTGTGTAAAGCATATTATCATAATTTTGTATAACCGTAAAAAATCTATATACTAAAAAGATGCAAATTAAATCCGTTGAGCCCCTTCAGTTCAATATCCATTCTCACCAAACTGATTAAAATTACAATGAACAAAATAATAATTTTGAACAATATGAACTAATTTTTTGCAGATAGAAAAAGAGAGAAAGAAGAAGAATAAGAAAAAGAAATTAACCTAAGATTGCCTTTTTCTACAAAAACAGAGAGCATACATTCCAACAAAAATAAAACAACAAACACAATGACAAAAATGAAGAAAGAAGAAAGCCAACAAATAAACAAAACCCTAAATCAGTTGAAAGAAAATCCTAGGATTGATTAAACAAAACTGATTAAACCTTAACCCTAATCAAAAACCCCCAAGCCAACTGATTAACCCCTAAAATCTATATAATGGGATCTACACGGTGAAAAGCCCTCCAAAAACACTAAATCCCAGATTAAACAGGGTGAAAAAAATCATAAAGTAAAAAATGCAACTTCAAACAAAAAGCTAAATCTTGCCCAACTAAAACACTAAACAAAAAATACAGCAATTTTACAAAAAATCAAAAATAAATGTGAACAAAGCCCTAACGATGGATTGAAGATGAAAACATGTATTTAAACCATCAATGCAGCATTTGGAAAAAAAAATCCTAAACAAAAAATTATGCAGCTTATATAAGCCCTAAACAAACCCAATAAAAACCCCTAAAATGGAAGAAGAAGAAGAAGAAGAAGAAGAGAGAGAGAGAGAGAGATAGAAAGAGAGAGAGAGAAGGCGTTACCCTGTGCCATGGACAACTTGCTGTGCCGGAGATAGCTCACCTATGGTCCTGTACCAGGAAAAAAAACAGAAGAAGAAGAAGGCGTTAGAGAGAGCGAGAGAGAGAAAGGGAGTAGGGAGAGAGTAAAAGAGAAAGAGAGAAAGAAGAAAATCTCAGCTGGCTTGCCGCTTAAGACGAAAGTGTGAAAAATGGGGGAATTTGAAGAAATAAAAACCTAACAAAGTGGCTGGATTGGGCGGGCGTTTTCAAAATATTGGGCGTCAAATATACTGCTTGGGTGAAAAAATTCGGGAGCGGAAGCAATAACCGTTGGATGGACTTTTGGTGGATCATTCCCAGCCGTTGATGACAAACATAAACCAAGACTTCCCTCCCTTAGTATATAGATAGGGAGGGGCGGCACACACATGGAACACCCCTATTGTGTGCCGCCACTTTCTCTCTCATCTCCTTCTCTTTCTAATTCTAGTTCTAATTAGTAATTTGTGGAGAAAACCCTAGCCTCTATTCTAGTTCTAGGTTTTCTAATCTTCAGGTTGCAAGAAGAAGAAGAAAGCTTGGTGATCTACTGTAGGAGGATTGGAGCAACTAGTTGAAGCCTTCTAATATTCAAGTTTGTTGGATTAAGCGTTGAAGGTAAGCAACTAAACTATTTTAAAGATCCCTATTAACAGTTGAAAGATCCTACATGAATCAGAGATTAAGTTTTTTTTTAAAACCCTATTATGTTTTCCGCTGCGTAAATATAATCTCTGGTTTGTGGGAAGTAACCCAACAGCAACCAACCCCCAAAAGTGCTTCTCCACACAATTTCTCATACAGCCCCGCAATCTCAAAGCACTCTCATGAGTGGCCATGAAATCTTGGGCTTTAATTCTATGTATAGGGGTCGTCAGACCCTCGAAGAAGTTATAGTTCCTTGCTTTCCAGATTTCAGTTATATAACACAAACAAGCAACTAACCAGACTTCTTTAATGGCCTGACTCTGATGCTTGGCAGCTCGAAGAATATCCTCAATAGAATAACTCCTCGCATGACCAAAAATGCTATGGATCCAACTCCATCCTTCCTCAGCAAACTCACATTTCCATATGAGGTGATCCAGAGATTCCTCCTCTTTACCACACATATAACATTTCGAGACCAGGCAAAACCCCATCTTCTTCACTTTGTCATCCGTGGGGCAAGATCCCCTTAGAATCTTCTAAGCAAGACTTGCAATAGTAGGGTGTACACAGAATTGCCAGATTTTGGTCCCCCAGTTCAGAATGGAAGCCTTCTTTCTAATACTCTCCACTGCCGAATTGACTGAGAATTCCCCACTTAGGTCATCAATCCAAACCCTTTTATCCTCACCCCCTGTAGATAACATATCTTTAACTGTATTCACATTTGTACCATTGCAAGAATTGATCTAACTAAAACAAATATAAGATACTTCTTAAAACCATAAATGAATGGAAGATTTATAAAAAATAACAACCTGTACCCAAATTTGGATGAAAGTGAAGAACATAATTACTTAAAACCCATGGTAATTCCACCCCACTGTCTCACATACTAATCGCTTATTAAGTAAATAATAAAAGAAACTTAAAACATCTCTAGAATCTGGCTGTCCAACCACATCAGTACATAGTAGACGGACTCCAGCCAAAATCAACTAGGTCTAACACTCTTCAAGATTCATGTCACTTGAAAGTAATTAATCAACAGGAGTTAAACTCCGAGCAAGTTCCTTAGGTAACCCGGCCGATGAAATGCTAAGCAAGTGCTAAAATCCTATAAATCATTGAGGAAAGTATAACAACTAATTCATTCAATCAGATCTTAAAACAACAAGGTTTACTCACAATGCCACCATAATTCAAGAATTCAAATTCATGCTAAGATATTATTATCATTCTAGCAGCAAATTAAGCTAACATATAATATCTAATTTTATATCTTCGTTGTCAAAAGCAAAGGAAAACCAAACACCCCCATCACAATACACATTATATATGTTCTAGGTATAAACATTAACAATACAAGGGTTTTAATACTCCATGTTGGTTCAACATACGAACTAGCTGACATACGACTTACTTATGTCTGACATACAAACCCATCATTATCCTACAATAAAGCTTTTATGCAACTATGGAATATTTCGACTACAGTACTACAATTTAATCAGGATATATAGATTGTCACTTGATAACTATCCCCAAGGCAACAAAATACTCTTAAGCATTAGTATTGTTGGCGTGCTTCAAAGGAAAGGCTAGACACATAAAAAAAATAGGACAACTCAATAAGTCGGTTGCCTAGATCAATCAACACCTCAAGTGGCTAATCTATTTTAAAACCCCTCTTTCATGCATGGTATATGTACGTTCTTTCATAGAACTACCTTCCTTTAATTGGAGATACAGGGCAGCATCGACAAGTTGTTGTCCTGTAGGGCTCAACGCCTCCCAAACTCTCCCTTGTACAACATTAATTCAAACAAAATATCCATGCACACCTGCTGTTGACACCATTTTAATATCTTAAAAATAGATAAACAGGGCAGCAAAGACAAGATGTCGACTTCTAGCTAGGGTTCGATGCCTCCCTAGCCCCCTTTAACAACATCCATTCAAGCATAAAATCAATGTACACTTTCTGTTAACCTTCTGTACTACTTCTAGACAGCATTTAATTAATAGACATAAATGAAAATGAACGAACTCAAACAATTAATCTAACAAGCAATCACAGACAATAACGACATTAAAAACCATGATTACACTCCATGTTCACCAGCTAATAACACAAAAGTTCAAGTAATTTCGTTCTTCAGGCAAAAGGTAAGTTCTTATGTTTCCTAGACATATTTCTAGGTTTTGATTCAACAAGAAATCAGATTCACATACTTCGTATATCATTAACTGAGTAAACCAAGATCACTTACCTCATTACGAAATCAAAATCCCACACAGAAATCCAGACCCTAAATCTTCATTCCTTCGCCTTTCAAACCCTAGAAACAAAAAAAAAAAATATTAAGCAGGCACTAAACTAAATCAAACACAAAACAAAGAAAGAAGAGGAGTGGTGAGGAAAACTGACAAAAGAAAGATCGTCATCTCTCTCTCAATCTGGTTACTTTCCCTCTAACTCACGTTTCTCACTCTTCTCTTCTTCTTTTTTTAATGTGGCCCCATACATTCACCAGCTAAAATGAGATTATAAAGGCCCCCACACACTAATATATAATAAATCAAAATCTGTTATATTTAGGAGATTTTGAATTAAAAGGATAGCGGTATTACATAGACTAAAGTCTCAAAATGCATTACTAGAATCCCAAGTAAATTGGAATGCATGTATGTACGTAATTATCATTTTTATTAATAATGCATGCACGTCTTATATATAAGTAACAATTACTGGTTATGTTTATCTATATGGATGCTAGTTTAGTACATTAATTAATTTCATGGAATTGGGGTTAGATTTAACTTTCCACCCAGTCAACTTTAGTTTTAAAATTTTAGCCCAAATAGATTTGCAAACGGTAAATGCAATCGGTACGCAAACAATATGCAAATAGTTTGTAAATAATTTTGTGCTAAATTTAAAAATTAGTTTATAAGTGGGGTGAAATTTAAACATAAGCACGTTTTGGGGTTTTTTTGTTTTAAAAATTCCAATTAATTTTTGCATAACAAAGATATAGGTTTGGATTTCACATCTAAGGCCATAGCAGCATGTTTTCTACAAGCTTTAACTACATTTGTCTGCGTATGATAGGAGAAGGTCCTGATGGTGGTGAAGACAGTGCTTACGCAAGAGAATGAAAATGCATCCTTGATCACGACGGTGTAACATCGATACGGTTATAGGGAAAAACTTGGCTTTCGGTACTTAATAGACCTAGCAAAATTAACTCTAACCACCAACCTGGCCCTAACTCGACTAATAACATGGCCCTAACTCAACCCACCAATTAAATGAGTCGAGTTAGAGTTGAGATTTTTTCAACCCGCCAAAAATTGAGTTGGTTTATGTAACCCGCGAGCCAACCAACTTAAGGAAACATTAATTAGGTTATTAAAGTTAGGGTTAGGGTTACAAGGGTTAAAGGTAGTGTTGGGAAAATTGACCCGTTTAATAAATGACCAAAGACTAGGGTTGAGGCTTCCTAGCTCGACAACCCTAACCCCAGCTCGTTGCCGGGTTTAGTACTTAATTAACAGTGTTATCAAAGCGAAACCGGACCAGTGATCCAACCAAAAATGTTGAAAAATCAGCTTGGTTCATATCAAGCCGGTTCACAAATCAGAACCGACAATTTTTCTTAAACCGACGATCCAACTATTAAACCAATCGAATCGGTCCAAAAAAAACCGTTCTACCCAATTTCACAAAGCTCCAACCTGCATATGGTTTTAGGCTCAAGAACGAATTCGATCAAATGGGTCTTCTAAAATGAATTAATAAGGAAGTTGGAGAGAATATATCACCACATTTGACAATGTTTACTTGAAAAAGAGTCCATGATTACAGATCTATGATCATCGGCGGTGCAATCTTGTATCAAATCTTAACATGCTTTTGAAATTAGTCTGGTTTTTGTATTGATGATGAGCTGCTGATGGTGATTCTATTATAAAAGTTATGTTCTGTCCTCTCTTAAGCTTTGATCTTCTTTTCAATAACTTTTTTACTCAAGATTTAAAGTTTAAACCATTTCAAATAAGGAAGAAGACTATATCACTCTCAACGTGGGAAAAGGGGTTTCAACTGCACACCATTATCATTTAGAATTGAAACATATTGAGATGAACTAATTCTAGCAGAATTGAAAGTTTTCATTAATCAGGTAATGATCTGTATCAAAGATTAAAACGAGAGAGAGATAGAGAAAATTTGATTACTCTGAGTAATTTGACTAGAGAATCCTTATCGGGACGAATTTGTTGGGAGAAGCGTTTACCAACACCAAAATCTGGAAAGAATGAACTCACCGAATCTACAGCCACATAAATAGTAATGATTTATTTGGTTTAAATCAATGGGGTGTTATTTTTCCTTCCTTTTTTTCTTATATTTTTTTGATTTTCCAAAAATCAAAAGAAAACATGAATGTCTTAAAAAGTGCAAAAGCATATTTCATGTATGACCCATTCAGCATGGATCTCTATTCAAAATCGCAAATTAAACTAGGACTTTTCCTCGAACTAAACTGCCAAAACACCAACCACGAAAAAGGAGATAAAGAATGTTGGGGTTATGCCCTAAAAACAATGTTTACGACATTTATGAGTTTAATAAATGGTTTATTATTTCTGTTTAACATGCATATATATATAGTGAGTATAATATAACAAGATGAATTAATTGTATGAAGTGTGTTCATACAAGGAGAGGTTTAATTCATCAATGTTGGTTCGTAGTCTAATCAAAGACTATAACACAAAGGATGATTATGTTATATAATGTGATGTATCTCCATCACAGGAGTGTTGACTCCTAATCCTATGTGTTAATGTAATTGAATTACATTGAACAGGTCAAAGGATGATTATCATTGTTTGTTGTCAGTTAACAATAATGATCATCAAAATTACTGTTATAGTAATTGGTCCTTAATTCTGAGAATTAACATATAACCTACATGAGAGTAGTGACCGTTTTGTTTTGCTAATCAGTGAGGTCAGAAACGAAAACGTGATCCAATATTCTGAGCAAGATGGATGGTCATTTATTCCATAGTAGGAATAAGTTAGTTCAATACGGAGTCCACATGAAATGACGTTCACCTGAATCACCTTGTAGGTTCTGATGATCTAGACTGGCCAGTAGTCTCCTAAATTGTTTGGGAGATTTATTAGATCATTAGGAACTATTGCATGGGTGATGGTCAGGGTTAGAATATGTAAATTCACCCTAGGCACTGACAAGTAAAGCCAGGGACGTTTACGAACGTCGGAAAATAGTGGAAGGACTTAATTGCGGTAATAACAGTGGAAGGGTTCCTTTCTAAATATCCACACTTTATGGAGGGTTCAGTTACAAATATTTGGTGGAGTTATTTGTAATTAAAATATTTAAATTCTATTTTGTGTGAGACACAAAGTTTAGAAGTTTAAATATTTAAAAGCCTAAAAGTGTGGGACCCACTTAGACCTAATTAGACTTAGCATAAGATAGAGATTGGGGACCTCTCTATATATAGATATAGCGAGGGGCGTTGAAACGTCATCCTCTCCCCTTCATCTATCTATGTGTGATCTAGTTACTTCAAAGTGAGAAAAAGAAAACCCTAAGTTCTAAAATTCGCAACAAAATCCCGCGGAGAAAAGAAGTCAATTTTTTAGGCAATTCGGTGAGGAATTGGAAGTCGGCTATTTCTGAGAAAGTTGTAGGAAATTCGATTTCCTACAAAAAGCATATATCATACAGACGAAAAGGATAACCGAGCAAAAAGATATACCAAAAATACTCCAGTAGGGTTTTTGGTCTTGGGTTTAAGTTTTGTGTTGTTTTCTCATCAATTGGGGTGCAAGTTCAACGATCCGATCCGGTAGATCTGTTCGTGGGATCAACATTAGCAAACAACAAAGTTTTGAGGCTACAGTTCACGCTTCAAAGGTATACTTTTCATCCTTTTCTTTTTAGATCCCATTAACAGTTGGACGCTCTATTAGGAATCGATTAAAGTTTTTTAAACCTTTAATTTTCCGCGGCGTTTTTAACTGAGATAATCGATTCCCAACAAAGAATCCTACTACTTTGTCATAGACAACACTACTTCCATAACTCACTGGTCAACAAAAAGAATTTTGATGATATCGGAATCACCTATGCTAAGGCATGAAACACGGTAGTATCTCCCACAAGCTGTCCTTAAGCCAACATTGTTTCCATTAAAATGATGAACCCCAACCTTTGCAAGCATAGCATAGTACTCGATTTTAGATTTCCGCAGAGGCACGGAATTGGTTGAAAGAATTGTTGAGAAAATATACCCTTGTCGTAGGTGATCAATCTACTTAGAGTTTTCTCTCGATTGTGGAATGCAGGATCTTAGAAGTAAATGAATGAATAAATAAATAACACTCACGAAGCAAATAAAGAAGAAGTAAATAACTCACTAGACACGCAAGATTTATAGAGGTTCGGAGCTAGTCCTATGTCTTCTTTGAGCCATACCAAGCCAATCCACTATAAACAAGGAAATACAAGTGTACAAGGAGTTTACACTCACTATCTCTCTTCTCACAAGAGATTACACTCTAGAGACTATCTCAAGAGAGATTACTTCTCTCTCTATCTTTTATCTCTCTCTGTATAGCTTGTAGATTTCTTGGTACAAATGATACAATGAGGGAGAGAGCTTATTTATAGGCATATTAGCCTACTAAGACAAAATAAGCAACAGCTGCATGCACCTCCTTTCGGTGGCTGTGTAAGTAGTAAACCAAGAATAAAGATGGCTAAACCACTTAACAAAACTATGGGAAGATAACTTTAACTGTTCCTTAAAGTCAAAGAAAGGGGCTCCACTTCTTAACAAGAATTATCAGATTTGATCTGGAGCTTCTTAGGGTTCTGGGGACAGTTTTGTATGCGAGCGTATACTTCCCACTTTTCATCACATAAGCATATACTTAAACTCTCTTTGTTACATCCAACTAGGGCTGCACACGGTTCGGTTTGGTTGGGTTTTTTTTCAAACCCGTAATCAAACCATTAATTAATTTAGGAGGACCAAAACCATACCAGATCATGATGATTTTTTTTTAGAACCAAAACCACACCATCTGTTTTTTGGATTTTTTGGGTTTTTCGGATTTTTTTAGGGGTTTTCGGTTTTTTAATGGATAAATCATTCAAAACTAAATTTTAACTAGATTAAAAAAAATTAACATATGACATTTATCAATTGATCATTTAAAGTTAAACTAAAACATAACATAATTAGAGCACTTGCATTATAAAAAACTAAAGTTCATTCAAATTTAAAAAATGAAAAACTGGTAATATATAACCAAATATTTATTTAAATTTAAAACATGAAAAAAAAATGTCAAAGTGTTCAACTATCTTAAGTACTTATTAATTCTCTCCCTTTTTTTGTGAAATTATTAAATTTAATATGAGAAGATCATCCTTACCAAAAATCATATCAATCAAAAATAATTATAAGGTAATTTATAATCCATCCATTTTAATTATTACATTTAAATTAAATTTTGATAGGGTTAAAAATTTTGGTACGATATGATTAGGGATGAAGTCATAAATTTTTTTTAAGGAGAAAACCATAAAGCACAACAAATTTCTTTGGTGTGCCTAAAAGCTTGTGGGGTACGTGTTAAGAAATGAGTTGGTCAAATTCTAATTTTACAAAAAACTAAGGCATAATATACTAAAATCTTAATAATTGGTGGGGCACTCAATTTCCTCATAGGTATTAGATGTTGGAGTTAAAAAAAAATTTGTGGGGCACACTCCTCAACAACGTGCAAGATAGCTCGTCCCCGAATATGATTTATTTATTTTTTTAATGAAGATACATGGTGAAGTCTATGAAGAGTTCATCTGCATATCTTAGATATCTCTATATGGATCCCGACATATTTTCCATAGCAACATAGTGGCAATTTTAATCATGGTATGTCCATAATTAAATTTTTTCACAATAAAAATAATAAATATATTATAAATAAATTAATAAATATGTATAAATTTGAGAACACACATCACACATATATATTGCCTCATATAGGATACAGATTGGCATAGATACATTGACTTATGAAATTGTGATTATATTAAGAGCCAGGCTCCTCAATTCATATTTTCATAAGTTAGCATGCATATTTATACATAATAATGCATGTGTATACTATACAGGTATATGTGCGGGTTTTTTTTCTGGTTTTTTGTGTTTGGTCTTTCGGTTCGGTGTTTTTGGTACGGTTTCAGTTTTTTTAGTTTTTTAAAAACATGAAACCAAAACCAGACCATAAATATCGGTTTTTGCAGTTTTTTAGTTTTTCGGGTTTTGGGTTTTTTGGTTTTACGGTTTGTCGGTATTTTTTTCGGTTCGGACCAGATTTAAAACCGCACCATGTGCAGCCCTACATCCAACGGTCTTCTAATTTATTTATGTTTTGTTCTTTCTCTTTGTTACATCCAACGGTCTTCTAATTTATTTATGTTTTGTTCTTTTGGGGTAAACTACTATATATTAAGCCCATATAATGAGACTAGTTTTGACAACTTCTAAAATTTGAAATCGTGATTAACTGATATTAACCTGGCTTGTATCCATAACTACCCTTATTTAATTTTGAGTGACTGTTGGTTAAAAGCATTATGCGTAATTTTGGAGGTACATCACATTTTGTCTCATCTAGTCACATTAAATGGTCAGCAGAAGGTATCATTCTACGTAGATTTTTATTTAAAAAACTTAGATAAAATTATATATATTGAATAGACAAAGACCTGTCTAACCGAATCGGTCGGACTTTGGTTCAACCATTTTCACAAAAAAATTTAAAAACATTGTTAATTAAGACTACTTAATTCAAATTCGTTAATTTTGTTTTGTAGGAAAAGAAAATTATTTTATTAGAAAGAGAACAAATGCTAAACTCTAAACCCAAGAAAATAAAGAAAAAGGTAGAGATAATTTACTTTTGCCACCAATAAATGATAATTCAAAGTACCCCATTTTTGTTCATAATCGGTTTAGCCCTTTTTTTACGAAACCGTCAAATGGGACATTAAGTGGACCATGTGCCAACACGTGAGCCCTAAAAAAGACCAAAATGCCCGCCGCCACTACAATCTGCCACTATTGCAACCACACCAGCATCACAGCTTTAAAAACCCTTAGATTCTTGACAACGAGGGAGATATCACAATTGAGTGAGAGAAAGAAAGAAAGATATAAGAGGATTACAGTTGAGACTTGAGAGAGAAGAAAGAGAGGGGGAGATCACAGGGCTTTCTCTTTCTAATTTTGATCCCTCTCTCTAAAGATATGGAGCTGAACACCATCGAGCATCACAAGATTACCACTGATTACAGAGATTACTTTCAAAAAAAGAGAGATCGATTGATTTTTTTTGACAAAAAGATCAAAAGAGCATAGATTTGTGGAGGGTGTGGTGATGGTGGTGGCGGTGATGGCGTAGTGGTGATAGTAGCAAAGTCGTGTTGGTGGCGGTTTTGGGTTTATAGTTGTAGAGGTGGTGGCAGCAGTGATGGTGATGGTGATGGTGATGGTGATGGCAATGAGGGTGATGGGATGTATTTAGTTGTTTTGAAAGAAAGAGTCCCCCTAAAAATTCAAAAAATTCAAAAAAGGTTGTTGTTTGGGCTTTAGGGTCCAAAATTTGAGCATCCCCCCTCATCATTTTGGGAGCCCTAATAACATCGATCGCAATTAAACTAAATTATTACACCTTCTAAAGCCCATCAGTTAATCAAAACCTTCTAAAGGCATCTCTCTTTTAACTTAGGCCTTGTTTGTTTTTCCTTCTAACTATAAGTTTAATTTCTAAAGATATTTAAATCTATGTATTTGAAAAAATTAACCATGAATCTATGATTCAACCTACGTTTCGATTCACAAAAAGTGGAAATAATTCACGTTCCGATTCACGATTCAACAACCTTGAGTACCTCAACCTTATTATATGTAACAAGAATCCCGAATTTGAAACTCTAATCAACAAGAGCGGCAGTCTTAAAAGATGAGAAATGCCATTTAGTTAATTTTCTTCTAATAAAGCAGTTTTCTAAAAAAAGAAACTGGATATCCTCGATTCATATGACTCTAAACAATTTTACATTAACGTACAAAGAGGTTTCCAGGTCATTTTCTTTAATAGGCCATAAACCCATTCGATTTTCATTGTTCCCACACCAAGCCTCCTTGTGGGTCTTTTTATAGATTTTTCAACTTTTTTCTTAAGTTTGTTTTGCATAGTGCTTGCGAACACCCTAATTATCTCCGCCCTTATATATAATGGCATTTTTGTCTTTTATGATGTGCATTACCCTTAAAGATGGGTATTCACATCTTTTAACTACAAAACCCTAATTTAATTCCAAGCTCTTCTCTACCTTTGACAGCTTCTCCACCACTTCTCTCAAAGCTTTTTTAGTCTCTGTGCATCACTCCAAAATGAGAAAACTGACTTCCCATAGTTTCTTTTCTCAAGCTCGAAGTTTTTTGTTTACGATTTCAGGTATGTTCGATAGACAACTTTTTTTGTGTTTGCTTTTACTTCTTTTGCGAAAACTATTTATTTTAGGGTTATAAATTTTTTTAAAAATGTTATCATTACTCTACCTATTATATCCATCTCACAAAACTTAGAGTATTACAGTTGAGTGATTTTTTAGGATTTTAATGCGTCTTTTATTTCTTGCCAATTCATGATAGTTGTTCATTTTCCTTGGTAAATTTTTTCTATGCAAGTTTATTATGATTGCTTTCCCTCAAGAGAAATTAAATTTCTTAGATAGAACCTCTTTTCTCATTATCATTTCCATATTTTTTAAATTTAAGGTAATTTTAAAATCTATGCAATTGAATGTACTTAAAGTTTTTAGTGCCACAATTTTATTTATTTTTTTATAGATGTATAAACTATTTTCTATTCAGTTTTATTAGCGTATATTTGATTTAATCTTTAGTGTTTTATTGCTCATTTTCTTGTTTCATTAATCTTTGTTGTAGGTCATAATGCAGTGTTTTATTCATTTTCTTTAATCTTCAGAATAACAATTCTTAGTTTTAACTTTTAGATAATTTTAGTTTTTCATGAGTTGTAAGCCCCCTTTTTAGAGAATATTGTTTATATTTTTAAAAGTTTTAATGCCCTATTTCTTTAATTGTTTGTAATTTTAAATCTTTAATTGTTTGTGATTTCAAAAAGTTTTAGGATACTATTCCATTTTAGCTTCTAGAAAATTAAATATATAAATGTTTGTAGATCTCTTTTTGGTAATTTCCTATAACCATAATTTATGTATTTGTAAT
Organism: Macleaya cordata; assembly: GCA_002174775.1. Taxonomy (NCBI): domain Eukaryota; kingdom Viridiplantae; phylum Streptophyta; class Magnoliopsida; order Ranunculales; family Papaveraceae; genus Macleaya; species Macleaya cordata. The sequence goes on from MVGT01004413.1 coordinate 20,984, forward strand.
ATTTATTCTTAAGTATTTTAATGTTTAGGTCTTTTATCTGATTTATATAACCTCATGTAACTATAGATCTCATGCCACTATTACTTGCCAATTTTCTGCAAATGTCAAAAAGTCTCAAATATTTAATGTTGTGATCTCTAATTTTATGCATTTGTTGTGTTCATCAACACTGTAATTTGCACTCGCCACGCGACTTGCAATTGCATAAAAGGTACGAATAAGTGTTAATATATGTATTTCGATGCATTTTGCTCTAGTCTTTTATGATTTCTTCTTATTAGTACAAAAAGAATTTCCCTGTTGGACTTAAATAATGTTAATGATGATGGTAGATGGTTTTTTCATATTTCATTTTATTGTTTGTCTTACAATTTGAATTGCGTTATGCACTTCTTCCATTTCTGATAAGAAAATTGCATTCTACTTGTTTCATTATTTTTTATTGTAGTTATGGTATACCTCCTCTATTTTTTTTTAACAAAGGCACCTCCTATATTTTTCACTTAGATGACATAACCCTGGACTATTATCAAATGTTATTAACTAATAGGTAATTTAGAAACCAAAAGTAGGTCACTTGGAAACCAAAAGTAGAAATAGATCTACTTCTAATAGCTATTAGAAAAAAAAATCAATTAAAAGTTTGTTTAAGAAATCTAACTTTTAAGTAAAAATGCAGAGGTTAGTTTATTAACACCACATAGAAAGGTTATTGTATAGAAATAGATATGTTTTATATTATGTGTCCGAGCCCAAACCCAATGATAAGAGCCGATTTGGTTCTTACCTAGAGGCCAGCATGAGCAACCCAAAATAACACAAACAATAGAAACCAATGTAACTTAATTCTTTTTTTTCTTATTATTTTATTGGTCACCCAAGGAGTATATTTATAATAACTACAAGACTTGTTCACCAAGAAAAGGGAATACTAATCCTACTAAAAATAGTGATCCTATGAAATAGAAACTCCTAATTTAAAATATAAACATTATTCTCCCTAAAATAATTAATACTATATTCCTAAAATAATTAATATAAAATCACTTCTAATTTAAGTAACTATCCAATTCCTTGTCGTTCCACCAATTGCATGTACTCATCATGCTTAACGGTAGAGATGTCAAACACGATTAGGTACCCAAGTCGGTGAATCTGATGGCTTGAGTGGACCAATGGCCATGGTGCTCCTAGCTAGGTTGGGACCACAGAATATGATCCTATCATTCCCCCTCATTGGCATGAATCTTGCCCTCAAGGTCCAACTCAATTACCGTTTCTTTCTGTGTGTTGTCATCTAAAAATTTTAAATCAGAATCAGTTGGAGCAACGATAGATTCTAGTACAACTAATATTAGGGTATCTTCTTCCTTAAACTTTAAGTCGGCATCAACTTGAGCAGTAAGAGGGATTGGGCAGGTATCTTCTACGAGATGGAGAGATGGCCTATGGGAGGAGATGATGAATGAAGAGTAAGTGAATATGCATCCAGTTGATCAACAGGAATGGAAACATCATCAATTACTTGCACGGGCTCTGAAGGTGGTAATGATGAAGTTGGAGGAGGTTATTGTGCTCAGCAACAAGGTTTTCTAGCACTTTCAAGATAAGGCTTTCAATATGCTGAATTTTTTAACTAATCTAGTTGCATTCAAGACGCAATTCTTTAACCTCTTTTTGGCGGAGCTTGGCAAGTTTTGCCGCTTTGTATTCCTCATATGTGATTTTTCTAAACCTTTTCAAAATCTTAGCCGCGAAATCCTCTCATCTTACCTTAATAAAGGAATTCGGATGCCACGTATGCCACTGCGATGCTTTACCATCTAACTGTAAACTGGTTGTTTTCACTTGTTAGTCTATCAGTGTGTTGTATTTTTCAAAACACAATGTGTTTGAGACAACCATGCTTCCGGGTCAAATCTCTTTTCATACCCTTTAAATCGCAGAAAAACCCCAACTTGTTGACGCCACCCAAAAAAGATACCCAACTTTTCTTTTCTTTTTTAAACCAAAACCTAACTCAACAATGAGGTATAGGCTGGGTACGGTACTTTTTTTTTGAGGAAATACCTAAAATAAAAAGTGTGATATAGATGTAGGGTTAAGGGAATAAGGAACGTAAGGTTTGGGTGGTCGGTACTAGAAGGTAAGGCTAAGGTGTATGTGTTGGAAAAAATAGGGTCTAGATTAAATTGTGCAGCGGAAATAAATAATTATTTTCCCTTCACAGGATCATATGAGGATGCATGAATTAAAATAATAACTTAAAGATCAGATACATACCGTTTAAACGCTTGCATGTAATCCCAGATCTTCCTCCCACGTTCTAGATCAGTTGTCGAAAACCCGAAAAGATACAGCAACTGTATTTTGGTCATAACTCTCTAACGGTTGATCCGATTCGCCTATATGATATATGTTTTTTTGTAGGAAATCAAATTTTCTACAACTTTGCGTGAAATAGCAAATCTCCAATTCTGCTCCGAAGTGCCTCAAAACTCGATTTTAAATTCTGACGGGAATATACTACGAATTTTGGGTTTCTAAAACCATAAAGGTCATAACTTGAATTCTAAATTGGGAGAGAGTTTTAGATACACAAGTTAGGGTGGGCTATCTTATGAACCCTATCTCTATTTATAGAGAAAGACTCTCTTTCTATATATTTAGCTCCAAGTTAGGTCCATATGGGCCCCACTTACTTAAGCTTTTGATTTATTACTTTGAGGTCCATGTATCTCATATAATTCTCAAATGATAAATCTAATTGCAGTTAAGTCCACTAAATAACCGCAACTGAATACTCTCAAGTAAATGAATATTATTCAGAAGCCCTTCATTCACTAATACCCGCAAATAGTCCCTCCACTTAACTGATATTCGTAATATACACCAAGGTAACATTAACTATTAATGTCAGCACCTTTTGGGTAATTACATCTTAGTCCTTGCCTGCCATATCAGACCATTATAATTATTCTAATAATCCAATAAACATTTTATAGGATCACTGCGCAGTCTAGAATAATTAATACTCTTGATTAGGCTCTCAAGGGAATATCATTTTGGTGTGGATTCCTTATTGACACAAAGTAATCCCACTAAGTGATTTCGACCACCCAACCTACCCAGAATATTGGATCACGTTTGCGTTGTCTGACCTCACTGTTTGGTAGATCAAAGTGAGTAGAAACCAACTTGTAGGGTATACTCTGCTCTCAGGATTTAGGACATTTGCAATCAGCAAGTTTTACAGAATCTTTTTATATGCTGACAATAATATAAAAAGTATTCTGTCTGACCTGTTCAGTGTATTCCTAATACACCAACACACTGACTTAGAGTCGCCACTCCGGTGATGGAGATACATCACCCTATAATATAGAAGTCTAGTGTGTTATAGTCTTATCAGATGAATTGTTCAGATTCATCACTGACTATGAACTATACAAGAATATGAGGAACCAGTAAATTACATCTCTCCATGTATGAACACTTCATACAAATAATTTACTTACAACATCATCTTGTGAACAACACTTAATCCATCATATGAATAAAGTAATAATATAGTATCATGCTTATTAATAAATATAATTTATCAATGTTATCAATTTAAATTATTTTTAGGGCATAAATCCCAACAGTATGGGACCACGGTTTGGGTTATAAGGTGAGATCCTAAGTGTAGTTGCCTCTTATGAAAGAGTTACTTGTCAAAATGTACAGAGGACTTGTAATTGGATTAGGTATGGTGGGATTATGTTATGGTGTAGTACGATAGGTGAGGTGGTATAAGTGAGGTTCTGATGAAGTGAAAATTATGATCTTTTGGTCCTATTGTTTGAATAGATGAGATGTTATGGGGATACACGAATGACAAAGAGCAAAAAAGAATAATAAAAAGAAAGAAAAGAAGGAAAGGGAGGAAAAAAATTAAGAAAAAATATTGAGGTGGTGTTGGGTTGTAGGGTTAAGTCTAGGGTGGATTTTAGGTGTTCGGTAAGATGGCTTGAGGTTGGGTTAGTACGATGGGATTAAGTGTGGTGGGATTATGGTATAGGTACGATGGGTGAGGTGGTATAAGTGAGGTTCTGATGATATTAGGGTGGTGTTGGGTTGTATGGTTAAGTGTAGGGTTGATTTTAGGTGTTCGGTGAGATGACTTGAGGTTAGGTTGAAGTTAGTGTACACTTTAGTTCTAGGATTTATTGAAAATAACAAAACCAATTCAAAATATGTGGGCGAAATTACTCACAGAAGGAACAGGTGGTGTTAGGGGCCTTGAAGTCTTGTACAATGTGCTCGACGATTGTTGTTGAAGATAAAGAACTGATGCCTCATCTTTCAATCACGATTTCGCTCTTTTTTTAATGGTGATATTTAAGGTTGGTGGAGATCGATAGAGAAGGGGATGGTAATGGTTGATGATGGTGAAGGTGGTAATGAAGATAGAGGTGGGGAGATGATCAGATTAGCTTTGATACCAATTTATAAGAACCGATTTAGTTCTTACCTAGATGCCAGCACAAGCAACCCAAAATAACACAAACAGTAACCAAAGTAACTTGATTCTTCTTTTTCTTATTACTCTATTGATCACCCAAGGAAGGTATTTATAATAACTACGTACAAAACTTGAAAAGGGAATACTAATCCTACTAAAAATAGTTATACTATAAAATAGAAACTCCTAATAATAAATCTTACTTAAAATATAAACAATATTCTCCCTAAAAATAATTAATACTATATTCCTAAAATAATTAATATAAAATTATTTTTAATTTATGTAACTGTCCAATCTCTTGTCATTCCACCAATTTCACGTACTCATCATGCTTGAAGGTGGAGTTATCAAACACGATTAGGCACCCGATTCGGTGGATCTAACAACTTGAGTGGTGGACCAATAGCCATGGTACGCCCAGCTAGGTTGGGACTATTGAATATGATCCTATCACTTAACCCGATGTCGAGTTTAACATATAGGGACCAAACCCGAGTCCAGATGGAACCAAAAGGAACTTTGGTTTATTAGGTTCTTTGATGATGTTTGAGGGGATTTAAGGTTTTAGAATAGAAAAACTAAAAATACAAAAGAGATAGATTAGAGATGGCAGAATGACTACTTGTCGAAGTTGCTACGAAGGGTTGACTATGTGAAGATGGATATGGATTTAGGGGTTTTACAAATTTGGTCTTCCTCAACCTCGTGCAAAGAATTTAAACTTCCAAAGCTTTTACCTAAAATAGATATTTTTTGGGGGGGTTCAGACTTCTGGAAATGGCATACTTGTTAAAGAGATTGACGGCGAGAACAACGACGAACGACGGAGGAAGGGATTAAAGAATGAGTTAACAACTGTTTAGCACTTACATTCAAATAAGCTGAATATTGCAAGCAAACAATTGAACCAACCATTTTGTAATTAAATATTGTAGGGAGTTCAAGAGCTTTAAATTAATAGAGCTTATAACACATTCAAAGAGGATAATGATTTAACTTCTCATTGTGATGATGAAGTGAAGATTTGAATTGTTGAAGAGTCGATGATAACATCCTAGGTTCCAACGTTTGAGATTAGGATTACTGGAGTATGTCAGGCATTGGTTCCTCGGTTAGCACATCAACTCGAACACATTAAGCCTAATCCTTACCCATTATAAGGTTTAACCCGTTGGGCTTAGGTTTGGCCCGCCCAAGTAGCACCTCTAGAAAATAGAGGTGAGGTAGTGATAGTTATGATGTGGTGGTGTTGCCGATGATGGTGGTGATGTGATTGTACTTATGTGGGTGGGTTGGGTGAGAGGGTATTATAGTTATCATGTGGTGATAATGTGGCAACTTTCGTGGTAGCATGGCAGGAGAAATGATGGTGATGTTATTGGTGGTGGTTCTAAGTGATCCATGCTATTTTCTATGTGATGCGAGGCAGAGTGATGGTCTTGACACCTTGCCTAGGTAGTTGCCTAAAAACCACAGCAGAGAAGGAAGAGAGATATCGAGGTGGACCTACTCTACCATGCACCCTAACCTAATTAAGGACATGTCATATATTATTAGCTTTGATTTGATGACCCTCAACCATATATAAGATGTTGTAGACAACTGGACATGCATAGATGACTTGAACTACAAGTTTTAACCTAATATGGACCAACGTGTCAAATTATAAAATTTTAAATTAATTACTTGTTAGACAAAACTGTCACTCTCATCTATCAAAAAGAAAAGTCAGACTCATCAGACAACCATCGAAAGCTCTCACTACTTTTTTCTATCTTAAAATTAGAACTGTTGATTTTACTTTTATAAACAGCCAAACAGGGTACCAAAACTGTTGGTTTTACTGTATAATATGGGCTAGTTTTACAAAATTGGGTGTTGGCTTTCTAAAAACTAGCTATTGATCTATATAATAAACTAAAGAAACTGTTGGTTATTAAACTTTTACCAAATCAAAAAAAGAAAACAACAGTTGAAGGGAGTGTGAGATGAAATTAAACTTTTAACTTCTTTCTTCTCCTTCTCCTTTTTCTTCTTCTTCTTCTTCTTCTTCTTCTTTTTCTTCTTATTCTTCTTTTTCTCTCTTTCGTCTGGGCGACCGCTAATTATTTGGTCTCCAGAAAGACCCAAGGTGACTGCCTAGGCGCCAAATTGCAAACTAGGCAAATTTCGCATAAGTCGCTACGACCCTCTTCTAAATACCTTGCCTAGGCATGTTTAGGCATCGCCTTTAACAACATAAACATGATTGTGGTAGTGACTTAACAACCCATTTATAGCTTGGAAAAAAAAGCATTGCCATCAATTTATAGATGACGTTGTACGTATCAGGATATGCACGAATTGTGCCTACTCATCGATGATGGTTATCTTCCCATAATCGTCGTCGGTTGTATGTTGATTTTCTTGCGTTACTTAGAGAGATCTTTTACTTGGAGATCAAGTTTGTAATTCACAAGATGCCACGTGTGGCCATACGTTAGATGGCATACTTAGGGCACCACGATTACCTTAGTTGGTGCCCTAAGGTTGTAGGTGTCAATAGCCTCGCCATATGTTGAATTTATCCTTCATTTCGAACTAATATATATGACGTCCTTTTCTCTGGGGGAACCCAGAGAAATCCACTAATACCCCTCTGAGTATTCTCTTTATATCTGAATTATAATAATTTTGATGTTTCTTAATGGTTTTTTATGATTTTGTTTCAATGCCTACTGTAATGCAACCTTTTAGGATAACATTGATTTTAGGTAGTTGTTAAAGACATTGATGAATTCTGCAATAGTGCAACCCTTACAGTTACATTACCGACTATAGTGCAACCTAACCTACTATGGTGCACCCCATCCAATTGCATTATTATTAAGTTTTGTTATGGTGTCTTGTGTAATGCAAACAAAGATTTCATTGTTTTCATCTAGTTTTTTATTAAAATGATGAGTTTAGGGTGGTTTAGTGCAATCTTTAGGATTGCATTGTGTTTTAGGCTTAAAATATATGTTTTTAAAAAAGAAAATATTTTATCTGATTTTATTTTAAAGGTCTTCAAAAATGTTTTTTCAAAAACATATAATTTTAATCAGTGCAAACTTTAGGGTTGCTCTGCCTACTACAGTGCAACCTTTAGGGTTGCATTGCCTTCTATGTTTCAACCTTATTGGGTTTCATTGATTTTATGTTTTGTCTCCATGTCTCTTGTATTGTAACCTTTAGGTTTGCATTATTTTCAAGTAGTTCTGGAATACATTGACGATTTATGCAACAATGTAACCTTTAGGGTTACTTTGTCTACTACAGTGCAACCTTTAGGGTTGCATTGCATGCTATAATGCCACTTGCATGCTATAATGCCACCTTGTTGGGTTTCATTATTTGTAGGATATTATTGTAATTTCTAGTTTAGTTCAACCTTTAGGGTTACATTGTTCAAGAAGATCATGTTTATAATAGTGCAAATTTTAAAATTGCATTGCCACCATAGTTCAACCTTTCAGGTTGCACTGTTATATATATATTTGAATTCTGTATTGTTGTTTGATTTCATTTTAAAGGTCTTGAAGAATATTTTTTAAAATTATAATCTTTATCAAAATCTATTTATAATGATTAAAAAATATTCTATACATATTTTAAAGCCCTTTGACATGGGTAATTCAATCTAACCACTTGGTTTTAGGGGACAAGTGGCACTATCTTGTTATAGGTCCAATTATGTCCTTTAAAGTTAGGCTAAACAAAATTTTGGTCCCTTATTCACACCAACGATTTTGCCATGCAAACCTTTTTACCTCATTCTCGGTAAATTATATGTTTTACAATTCAGCTCGGCTTGTAAACCTAGGTAGGCTAGCCCCATACTTGGACCCCCCAATGAGGACTCTATACATAATTTTTTTCTTTTTCAAAAATCTTCTCTGTTGTGGTTCAACTCCTAAAACTGCCCTAAATCAAACCTAAACAAAATCAAAATTTTAGGTCACAAAAAAAGAGAGATGCTATTTAGTACATCTTCACTTTGACATAAAATTTGGACACCAAGCTTTGTAGGGTCCATAGAGATATGATCTTATTAGGGTTGATTTTTTGTGAGGATGTTCTGCTCACTATGTAGAACATCCTCACAAAAAATTAACCCATTCTAAAACAATTGACCCCATAAAAAGTTGATTGAAAATTTATATTCAAAATATAACTAATTTTCTCATCGTTGATTTCCATCACAGTGAGAGAATAAAGAAAGAGATCAAATAGGGGGGATTAGTGAGAAAATAGATAGAGATTGAGAGAGGGAAAGAGGACCGAGAGAGAAAGGAAAGAGAGAGATAGAGAGGGAGATCAGATCCCTCAACCCTCTTTCCCTCTATATATATATATATGTATCACTCTTACTCTCCATCTCTGTCGATCTTCTTCTCGATCTCTCACGGCACCTCTACCAGCACCGAAAAAAAGTTCAGATCTAAAAAACAATCGACCATTTGTGGTTGAAATTTTTGAAGATCTTTGGTCGAAATCATGATTTCGAGTAGGGATTGTCAAAAAATTTTGAGAATTTCGACCACCAATGGTCGAATTTTTTCCCCGACGAATTTTATCTTCTTTTGTTGTCTAGATCTTTATCTTCTCTCTCTCTCTCTCTCCTCTTCTCTTCTCTCTGTGGTAGTGATGGTGGAGGTGGAGGCAGTTTGAAGATGATGGTGATGGTGGTGAAGGCGGTGAAAGGGGGGCATTTTTTATTTTTTGTTGGGTAGGGTGGTAGTGATGGTGAGGTGTATTTTCATAATTTGGTGGGGTGTAACTATTTAAAAAGGAGCTTTCCCCCTAGTAAAAATGAGTTACAAGTTGAATGGGAGGATTTTGGGCCTAAAACCCATATAACCAAGTTTTCTCCATCCAATATTGTTCCTATTAACAGCGGAAGTACTTTAAGTGCTCAAAGTTTTCACTTGGTCAATAACATTTGAGTGTGGTCCAAGGTTTTGTGTCATGAGAATGTAAATATAAGGGTATCTCTAGACTTAAGAACAAAAGTGAAGGGGGTATTCTCAGATTTTGCCTTTTGTCCACTTCTTTTGTTTTAGTAAATTAGTCCAATTTTTGTAGATTGATTATATTCGTGGATGGAGTTAATAGTTGATTGAAGCACTTTAGTAATTTTAAGATGTACATCCACTCTTAATAAGAGGCAGTTTAGGTACACATTAAAAAATAGCTTTTTGATTTATTTAAGTACTAAGTTAGTTTGGAAATCTTATTACAAATTGTAACTAGGTTTTTTTTTTTACTTCTTACTACAAAAAAGTAATTTATTTATTCTATTCACGCTTAGGACATCTAACCCATACTCATAATACAGCCACTGTGCCCCACAATAACCTTGTTAGTCTCTACTCCACCACCACCACTTGGCCATCATCACCTCCATAATGCCACCACCACCACAGCATCTCTATGGTCACCACTCACCACCCTCAACATGGCCACTGCCACACAACACCACCTCCCATGGTCATAACCACCACCTCAATAACATCGTCACTGTATAAACAACAATCCATCACAACCTCAAGTCCCCCACCATATCCAGATCCCTACCACATCAGTACCAACGCATGACTTCCAATATTGTGGTTGCAAGTTGTAACATTGTCACCACCACCACCACCACTATTATCACAAAATTCCATCACCCCATTAGCGCTATAAAGCACAAAACCACTACATAACTACCGCCACCCCCACCCTTACCACCATTGGCACACTAATGAAATCGCCAATATCACCACCAGATTATATACATGATACATCTATTTCTATAGAATGGTCTTTTTTTATACCTTGTTGCTAAACTAATTTCTAAGTAACCAGAACGTGAGGCAGGAGTGGAAACGAGAACGGAAGCGTTAAAGCATAGTTCAGAACAGGAGCACGAAGTTCTAGAACGGGAGCATCACCCCCTATATTACGATTCTGGATACTGAGACTAATTCTCCAGCATTTTAACTTGTAAGTTAGTGCATTGCCAAATTAATTTTTAAATTTTTTACCAATGCTACATTTTGGTTTTCAAGAAGCACTGAACATTAACTTATTATATGCTTGAATCACTCTCATGTTCTATAAAATTTGTTAAGAATTGTTGATTCTTTTTTTGAGGGGAAAGAATTGTTGATTCATCCGCGTACCATCGAGCAATATTTCAACTAATTTTCATTTTATGTTAAGAATTGTAGATTCATCCGCGTACCATCAAGCAATGTTTCAACTAATTTTCATTTTTTTGGTTCGAAATTACTAATTTAGATTTTTTCTTTTCTTTCAATATTACAATAGTTCCATTTGCATCATCTAAACACGAGCTTCACAAAATTGGAATGCTATTTGCTTTAAAAAAAACATATATTCATAAAAAAAAAAAAAAGGATGGCTGAAACTGGTTAGTTGGGTGCAATTGTCAGTAGTTTCAGATGGACAGAGAAGACATAATAGGGTGCTAGGGCCAGATCATTTCATCTGATCTGGCCCCTCCATCAAGCAAGCCATCAATCCACAAAAAACCAACAGTTTTAGAGAGAGAAACCAATAGCGGATCCGAAAGGCAAAGTTGTGCTAAAATCCATAACTTGGGCGAAGTCCGCCTATGGATCCCTGCATTCTGTTGTTTTTTTTTTGTTCTCTTTCTTTGATAATAAAAAGCATTTTCAATTTATTTCATTTTTCTCTCCTAATTTTCGCCCCTCCCTGAGCGAGAAGAGAGAGAGGGTGAGGAGAGAGAGAGAGGGACGTTTTTTTCTGGAAAGTGAGGGTACGTACAACACAGAACTCACAAAACTCGTTCAAAACCATAAATATTTGTCTAGGCGTTATTAACTTTCCACTCCTGCAAAACCCTAGAATTTGATTCACTTGCCCTCTACGTGTTTCACTGCAGCTGGTACTATTCCTGCCTCTTCTTCGATAGTTTCTAGGGTATTTGAAGGGTTTCAAAATGGAGTGAGTTTTAAGTAGAAATCAAAGCTTCAGGATCTGTTGTGTGTTAAAGAAAAATGGCTTCGACAGAGAAAGAACTTGAAGATCAGCTCATTGAAGCTGGAAACAATCTCCTCAAACCTCCTTCTTCTGTTGATGAACTTATCCCCCTTCTCGATGTAAGCGTCTTGTTTAGGGGTTTCCTGCTAATTTGAAGCTGTAAAAGTTTTTCATCTACTCTGTTTTTCGTATTAGTTTGTTAAAGTTAGCCTGGAGAAGAGAGAGATAATGCCATGCTAAAATGTTTGAAATCTTTAATATTTTGCCTATGGATTTTTTGATTATACTGTCTTGTGGATGAAGTATTTGTTGATACATACTAACTATTTCTCATCTTTGTAGACAGATTTTTGGAATTTAAATGCATGTTTGAGATATCCTGAAGGGAATGGGGAAGATTTGTTTGAACCTTATATGAGTGAATAACATTTAGTGTTGTCTAAAGCCCCATGTTTCATCTACTTACTGAAGATTTTTCTTAGGCTTCTGATTGTGTCATGCATCTTGTTTCTTTGCTTTTCTTAGCAGAACCTTGTTATTAACCACATAAGTGGGGTTGGTCCCAATTCGACTTGCTATATTCTGTTTTGCTAGGATGTTTAAAGACATTTATTTTGTTTAATTACTTGTTATAATGCATTATCATTTTGTTCATTCTGAAAATTCTCATTCTCTTTGATGGTTCTAGGAAGATTTTTATTGTACTTTGACTACCTTTTGATTACGAATTTCCTACCTAAATCATTTAATTTCCGCAATTGGTTATCGTTCAGATGGTTTCAGCAGTTGGGGATAAAATTTGATAAGTTTTCTTTTTTGATCTACGCTATTAATCGTGTGTTTAGACTGTAGATTAAAAGTCTGGTGTACCCCTAAAAAACCCGAGGTCTCTTAATGCGGTACCAAAACGAATCAAGAGAATGGAAATACAAGACTGGGTCAGATCCCCAATGCATGATTCATTTTCACAATGCCTTTTTCTTTTTGAAAAGGGCAAAAAAAATTGAATTAATAATTAGCTTGGAGTCAGAATGACTCAAACAAGCAGAATTCATGGCCACAATGTTACCGAGTTTTCTAGAGTCTAGTTTAGAACATTCTGACAAAAAAATGATACCCTGAGCAATATTTTAGCCTCACTAACTAATCAGGTGATATTCTGCACTTTGGCCATGACGTTATTGTGTTGAGCCTGCTTACCACCTACCACACCACAGAGTTATATAGAGAAAATGTAAAAAAAGTTATAGTTCTCCCTTTCTTGAAATGTGGTTGAACTGGGAAATGTTGATACACCGGAAGTTGTTTGTTTTGGACTTGGTTTGGCAAAGTTGATTTTTTTCTTCGTTGAAGTGGGAAATTTTGATGATGAGAGCTATCTATTGAGAGCAAACAAAAAGACGTTAGTGGGAACTAGTGACATATTGCATTATCTACAGGTTGGATGCTTATTATTTTAGGATTGATGCTCTTTGTTGGATCTATCACTCAGTTATGTAGCGTTTGTTTGTTGAGAAATCCCGGACCCGAACAGGGAAAACCCACTTTTCCTGTTTGTTTCACCAAAAAGGAACAGTAAATGTGTTTTAATAAGTTCCATTGGTGGTCTCCGTACTGTAAAAGTTGGGAAAAGTAAATCCCACCTCACACTCGTTTTTCACGAAACCTAGGGATGAAAAAAAAATTGTGCTACTTTCACTCTCTTTCTCTTCTCTTTCTCTTTTCTTCTCCTCTTCGTTTCTTTCTCCACCCTCTCTCCCCCTTTTCTTCTTCTTCATCTCTTTTTTCCTTTTCTTTTTTTTTTTTCTCTTTCTCCCCTTCATCTCCTGCAACTCCTCTCTCTCTCTCTCTCTCTCTCTCTCTCTCTCTCCTCAACTCCATTAAAGCCACAACCAATCTGTGCAACCGTTCTACACAACCTGAAAAAATCCCTAATTTCATTGGGTATGTCTTATTAGGTTGAATTACCATATGAAATTGCAGAAAAGAATCGATTTTGTTAGTTTAAGTCTCACATTTTTTTTGTCAAATTAAATTAGGGTTTTTTTTACTTGTTATTTTCTATGTTTGTTGGCTCTCAAAACTTAGTGAGGCTGCTAAGATTTTGTTACTTGTGTGGATTTATGCTTTAGACGCCTTACTGATTGTGGCAGAGGTTGTGTTCTTCCTTCTTGCTATGAGAACCTATTTTGGGGATTTGGGATTTGAACGGTTTTTTTTTAATCTTTTTATGGGTTAATCTTCTGATTGTATTGGAAGTAATGGTCTCCACTAACATGGATTGATGAGAATCATGAGATGTTAGCAGGAAAAAAACATGAATAGGGAGACTGCTACAATGGATGTCGATGATGAGCTTTCTTCTTCTTCTTCAAAAAAAAAACCCTCCAAAACTGAATGATGTTAGACAAACAGCTTATTCACTAATTGGGTTGGGGTTTTACTCTCATGGATGAGGGAAAAACCAACCCCAGGACAACTTCTCCAATTATAGTGCGGCCAAACAGAGCCTTAGAGTTGCATTCCATTTAGGCTCGCTTGGTTTGCCACGAATATTTTGTGTGAACCTCGTTTTCCTGGGCAGTAGAGGCCGCATAAAAAATGGTGCATGCAAATATTTTCATTTATCCAGAGAAGTTCCATACATATTTGCTATGTATTTTGGACAAAAAGTCATGCATATATTTTCAGAAGATGCAAACATATTTTGAAATAAATAAATGAGTTATTCTGAATTGCAACCAACCATTTGTTATGCAAGTTTTTGTGGAGGCGAAAGTTCATGAACTAGACAAGGTGAGCGTAGCAGGGCATTAGCTTTGGAATTACTGTTTGATATAGTCTTCTGTGTGTCTTTGTCGTGCATATTTATTTAAGCTTATGTGTCTGGTTAATCCTCTAATTTTTTTTCCCACCTCATCCTTCAAGCTCTCTGAAGATGTGTATATACGTTCTTAGTTACTGTATACAATCCTTGTTTTAGTTGAGATTGTGTCCACCATCTGATTACACTTTTGTTATCTGCAACTTAGCATTATCAATGCCTTTAGAGTCTGGAGCATTTCAAGTTTTGTCGTCAGTTTGAACATTTTTTTCTGGAGTAGTTTTTATTGTCATATCCACCCAAGAAAATTTTCATTCTTGATCATATATGTCTTATGCATCTTCTTTAGGGGCAAAATTTTGGGGCTTAAAAAGCCTTTTGTCATTTACCAACTGTACATTCTTACTGGTTCGTTCAATGTCTGATTCATCTGTAATAAGACTTTTTCTTGTTCTCTACTTATTTTGTTTAGCAAGTTGAGAGTTTTCTATCAAGGGTGGAACAATCACCATCTAAGTCGATGCAAAATGCCATTTCCCCTTTAATGAAGGCACTGGTTGCTAATGAACTTTTGAGACACTCGGATATGGATGTCAAAGTTTCTATTGCATCATGCATCAGTGAGATCACAAGAATAACAGCACCTGAGGCTCCTTATGATGATGAGCAAATGAAGGTACTCAGATTTTCTTAGTTTTGGTTACTGTGGCCTAGTATGTTCTGCTCCGATGTTTTTTGGTGCATCTGTGGTTTTTGTATCTCCCTGACGTAGATGTTTTTCCACAAGCTCATGGGTTGTTTCTGGTTTATTACTGTGCAGGAAATATTTCAGCTGATTGTAGCAGCATTTGAGAAGTTGTTTGAGACATCTGATCGTTCTTATTCTAAGAGGATTTCAATTCTTGAAACTGTGGCGAAGGTCCGATCATGTGTTGTCATGCTGGACCTAGAATGTGACTCGCTGATCCTTGAGATGTTCCATCATTTTCTAAACACCATAAGGTGAGAATTCCCAGTATTTTGTTTTTGTTTCTTATTCCCTAGATGGTAAGTTGAAAAAAGAACTGCTTGTTTTTTGTAGTTATCATTTGGGATGTATTTGCACTGTTTTTCCTTCAGAGGTTTAAATTTTTGCAGTTTTGTACCATTGTAGTTTTAAAGTTAGTACTGATTCACATGGAACTAGTTTAGTCTTGCGGCATTCAACTTTGACATATTTCTGCAACATATACTGAGTTATTGCTATTGCTGCATGAACTGAAACAAAAGTTCACTAGATCATTTCCTTCCCATAAAATATTATTATATATAAAAGAAATAATAATAACCAGTAACATTATATATAGGTCTATAGTTTTAAACAAGTTGAAGTTGTGTCATTTTGTGTTTGTTTCGTGTGTCTTATGCACATACACTACAATTTATGATTAAACAACTTAAAGTTTCAAGATGAGAAGTTGTAGTTCCATGTGTTCATGACCTCCGTAGTTCGTAAGAAAGCTGTTTTTTATGCATATCACTCAACTTCTGAGGCTTAGAGGGCGTTTGGCAACCAGAAGCAGAAGTGCTTCTGCTTCTAAAAAAAGTAGAAGTACTTCTGAGAAGTCAAAAATTATGAGAAGCTTATATGGTAAACTACTAACTTATAAGTTGAAAAGTCAATAAGTCAA
>MVGT01004413.1:37659-57006 GCA_002174775.1 Macleaya cordata
TACTTCTGTGAGAAGCAAGAAGCAAAATTTTTTTGCTTCAAATAGAAGCAACTTTTTTGCTTCTAGAAGTCACTTCCTGAAAGTGTTACCATACAAACTTTTTTGCTTTTTGACTTATATAAGTCAAAAAGCAAATTCTTAAGTGGTTGCCAAACACCCTATTAGGAACCTGCATTAACATGTGAAAAAAGCCTATAAATTTTACTTGTATATCTTGCATGGTTACTTATTGCAGTATAATAAGTAATTCTTTGCATTTGCATGCCTATTTTGTCATCTCCTAATAATTCAAATTGTATTTTTCTATGTTCCATGTATTCCATAATAGTTCACCACTCCATAATTTTTTAAAATTATGGTGCTTACTGATGTGAATTGCAGTAGGGGAAGGAGATGATTGAAGAAGGAAGAAAAGTTGAGATTTGAGAATGCAAAAGTCTAGGTTCATGAACAGACTGAAAAGAACTCTGAAACTTTATTGACTGAATGACCGACGTTCAAGTAGCATCTCCCTCCTTATATAGACGTCTAAGCCTTAGTTCCTTAAGGATGTGAAACCAAACAGTAACTCACAAGAGAATTAGAAACTGCTACAGGAACAAAATACAATAGTAATAGTATCGAGTTCTCAAAAAAAACAAAAATACAATAGCAATACAATAGTGATAATTCATAGAAACATACAATAAATAATAAATATAATACATAGAAAAAGATGAAATTCTGCACATTTTGAGAAAGAGCCATTCTTTTTGATTTTAAAGTTGGATCCACATCATGTGGAGATTAAACTTTCTTTTATTCTATTTTAGATTTTGGTTATTTATTGTAAAGTTAATTATGCTATAATTGAAGCGTGCTTTACTTTATATAGAACTACATGATTTAGCTTAAAATAAGGCATGCTTGGATTACACACATGCCACTCATTATTCTTGGATTAAAATTACCTTTTCATTCATGAATGTATGATAATTTGATCTTCTTTGCTGTTTTAAGTTTCTGAAGAAGTATGCTTTGAAGTTATTGCATATGGAATTCTATGAATACACTTCGTACCTCGCTATCTCTTAACAGAGCTTCTGGTTGTGGCACATTTCCTATTTAATATTGTCATTTTATATATTTTTTTCTCATATTAGCTGCACCATACTCAAGTTGTGTTTTATGCCTTTAATGGGACAACATTTCTGCTGAAATCTCAGGGATTTCCACCCGGAAAGTGTCTTTACCTCCATGGAGACAATTATGTCCTTGGTCCTAGTGGAAAGTGAAGATATTTCACCAGAGATTCTCTCTCCTCTCTTGACTAGTTTAAAGAAGGAAAATCAGGTAATTTATTCTTTCTCAATGATCTGGAAACTAGACTGAACTAGTTGGTAACTGAGTTCAAAGTTATATATGTCCTGTTTCACTTTCTGATTTTCTTCGAAAGTGAACCCAATGGAATTCATTATCTCATTTCGCAATAATGAGAGGATCAGAGGAACCATCTTCCTGTTTTTCCTTAATAACAATCCCCACCTTATTATGGTTGCATTTGGTTTATGTGAAAATGGTGGAAAAGGAAGCACATTCCAAAATGAAAAAGAGTTTTTTTTCTCCAGTCTTGTCTGGTTAAAAAATGTTGGCCCACTCGTTCAAGTCATCAAAATAAGATAAATAACTTATTTTAGCTAAATATGAAGGTTGTTTTGCTCCTTAAGCTCCATTATGCCAAACTTTCCATTCCTCTCAACCATCCTTATCTTCTCTTCTTTTAACAATGTTAATTGTTATTCTTTGGGTTGGAATGGCAAAGGGTTTTTTCATGAAAGTCTCTTTCTTTCAATATAATTATCTGATGTATGGTCAGTAAGAATAATAATAGAATTCTTCTTGGTGCTTTTAAGGTTTTATATCTGGATTTATGTTTTCTGTTCATGAAGGTTGATATTCCTTTATTTTGGAAAGTTAGTTTGATTTTGCGGTACATAAGTAAGGTTTTGATCCCACTGGAAGGGTTAGTGGCTGCTTTTATTGTTGGTTTTGCTTTCTCTTTTCTTATTCCTTTGGGATTTCACCTACACCTAGCTGAAATTTATGGACCTATTTCCTTGGAAGCAATTCCTCTAGAAAAATATTCACTGTTGAACCAAATGTAGCCTACATTTAACAGACAATTACTTAACATCATTTTCCTCTTAGGGTCTATTTGAGAACCAAGCTTGGGATTGAAATTGAAAATTGAACCGCTGAAAATTCTGTTCTATGGGAAATGTTACTAAATTCTGATGTACTTTGGATATTAGTAAAATTGGAGTACCTTGACTTTGAAATTGTTTGTTGAGCATACGGTGTGCTACTTTTTGGGTATGGACTATGGTTTGACATGGATTGTGTAAGATCCAAGACCAACCTAAAACATCTCTAACTGGTTTGCATCCTTACAGCATGATATGATTAGTAAGATCCTACGTTCAATTTGGTCAGTGTTTGTAGCATTTGCTTAATGACGTGATCCACTTTATCAAATGAGTTTGGGTGATCAGACACGGACACGCGTTCAACACATGTCAGACACGTCACGTGCGTGTCGCACGTGATTTATTGTGTTGACATGGTTTGGACATGCGGTTTATCGCAAGGACACGACACGGCGTTAGTAAGGGGGAGATCAGAGAGAGAAAAGGAAGGGAGGGAAGAGAGGAGAGAAAAAACCTTAAGTTCGGCTACTGTTGTCTTGGGGAGGGAGGGAAGAGCTAGATCTGAATCGACCATCTAAGGAAAAGAAGGGAGGGAGGGTGGGAGGGAGAGAAAGAAAGAGGAACCTAAATCCGCCGCCGCCAATGTTCTGGTTCATTAGATTTTAGGGTTTCTTATATGATCAGAGACGAAGAGTACTTTTGGGTTTTCTTTTAAAAAAGTTGTTTCAATGTCTAGCGGTACATCAACATTGAAGAACTAAAGCTTTATTAAAAAAACACTTGATTGTACTGTAGGTGCATCAAATTTGATTTCTTAATAAAAAAAAATATAAAATAAATATTGTACTGTCCACATAGAGACGATCCAAGGGCTGATTTTTTGTGAGGATGTTCTCCTCACCATGTAGATCATCTTCACCAAAAATCACATTATTTTAGAACTTCTAACCCCTTCAAAAAGTAGGGCAATTTATGGGTTGTCTATAAATTAATATTAAACAAACATTTGATGGGGTTAAAAGTCTTATATCGAAGTGATTTTATATGAAGACGATATATGTGATGAGAACATCCTCATCCGAAATGAGCCCTTAGATCATCTCCATATTGGCCCTATAAAAATCTTGGCAACGACTTGGCAAATATATAGGAACTGGTATTTCTACAGCCTAACACTTTACACATTATATTTATACGAGCGTCTTGGCCAAATAAGCTTGGTAAAATAATCCATCACATTATAAATAATAGAATAGATATAATAACATATGTACATTCATTGGCCGTGTCCATGCCTTGTTTTTTTTAGATTTGCCATGTCATCGTGTCGTGTCCGTGTCTCGTATCTGTGTCCGTGCATCCTAGGTCATGATTGAACATAAGAACAAAGATCAGACTAGAGTATAGGTAACGTACTAGTTGTATCTTGCAAGAAACTTGCAATTTAATGACTAATAAGGGATTTACCTTACCTTCTGGTAATTGCTCCTTCAACTGCATGAAATTATGATTTCATGGATCCTATTTCAGTTACTACCTTATTCCTAGGTTACTGAAGATCCCCTTGGTGCTCATAACAAACAATATAAATCATTATATTTAATTTTCTAATTTTCCAGATTTTTCTGTGGAACCAGTTTGGGTGAAGCCAACTCTAGGTGGTTTAATATAGTGTATCATCACTGTTTTCTTGAAGGATTTATGTTATAGGACTTTGCTCTTACATAATGTTCTTTTTCTCCATTTTCCTTTCTTTTCTTATTGTGGGCTCTACTGACTAGCTATTTGCATTTGTTTTAGGATGTATTGCCTATTACAAGGAAGTTGGCTGAGAAAGTACTTGAAAGCTGCGCCTGTAAGTTGAAGCCATATCTTATGCAAACAGTGGAGTCCATGGGCATGTCCCTTAATGATTACAGTAAAGTCGTTTCATCCATATGTCAAGAGACATCTGATAAAGTCGAGCACAATGATGACAATGTATCTGAAGAACATATGGTGTGCTTCTTTTCTCTATAATGATTCCTCTCTTAAATAGGATTCTACTTTGACGATATTCAATCATTCTTAAGTTAGTCAAATGTGGATATTCCTTGATTGATCTTCTTATCATTTCCATTCTATGTAAACATAGTGGACAGGTTTGTCAGTGTCTGGCACTGGTATGAAGTTACAGGAAGACTAACCCCACCACCCTAACATGTCCATACTATTCCGAAGTTAGGATTTATTTTCTAAATTGTCTGATTCACATTATACAGTACTTAAATGATGTATTTAGATACTTGCCAAAAAAAGTCAGTTCCAAACCCGGATGTATTTTGATAAGTGAATACCCATTGAGACCATATAAACCATGTACAGATAATAGTTGAAAGCAGAATAAGAACAACTTAAGGTTTGTAGAGAGGTAGGTTGCCTTGTTTCTAGCAGGGTGAATGTGGCCCTATGTCTAACATGAAAAACTTTTACGTAATGACATATTCTTGTTACATAGGTTTTATTTTGATTCTATTGGTATTATTTTTTGACAAGCAATTCTATTGTTTATGAAAGCGTATGAACTAGTGTTCTAATCAGAGTTACCAGATTCGCTACCCTCCCCTGCGTACCGCGAACCGGTACGTGCGTACCCTTTTAGGGTGCGTTCGCGTACCAAAACGTTAGTTTGAGCGTACCCTTTTTATACTGTAACTAGTTTGTCCAACAACAAAAAAAACCCTAACTAGGAGAGGGAAAAATCCTAGCATAGCTATTCTAATAGAGAAAACAGACTACAGAGAAAGAGAAAGAGAGAGAAAGTGACCTGTCACCATTAGAGCTGAACTTGAGAGTTTGGACTTTGGATCTGTTGATGATTGAATAAGGCTGATGTATGCACCACAAGCATAGAGAAGTCAATATCGATCTCTCCCACAACATAATCCATCGCCCACACAACCTCTGATTTCATCTTTCAACAAAATGAGATAAAGTTCTGCAAGAGTCCAACTCTCTTCTTTCGTATTCTTCTTATGAGAAGAAGATGTAAAACCCCTTTGATAGGGTTTTAATAAAATAGGCAGAATTTTGATGTTGTAAAAACATCATATTTGGATGTAACCCTTTGAGAAGGGTTTTACTTAAATTAGATCAGTTTTGATGTAACAAAAACCATCAAATTTAGATGGGATATGTTTTAAGAAAGTTTATTTTAGTTGGCAAAATTTTAATATCTTAATGTTTTCAAAATTTTGATGCACCCAAAGAAACAATTACTTTACTAGCGAGCAATCTAGCGTACCTTCCTACTTGTTTTAGGTTAAGTCCCATCAATTCTTTCTTTTTTTTTCTTTTTGAAAAAAAAAAAAGGTCCCATCAAGTCCTTTGTCAGTTGTCACTATTAATATTAATAAATATATTCTTTCTTTTCCAATGTTACCTCTATGGCAAGTAAACCACTGAACTAGTAGTAGTTGGAAATGTTTTTTTTTTTTTTATGGAATTAATTTTCCAATAAGCAACCCAATATAAGAGGATAACCAACGGTACTATTAGTAGTCAAAATCAGCTGCTTAGGAAATAGAAATTATAACCCAAGTTACCAAAATAGGTATACCCCTAACGTACCAGATACCTACAAACTAGCGTACCGCGTGCCCGTACCGGTACCGCGTACCGAAGCGTACCGCGTTTCTGGTAACATTGGTTCTAATTGTGGAGACCTAGTACAAAGCCCTTAATGACCTGAAGGGTGAGGCACCAAGCCTCTCCTGAGCACACCTTTTCCCAATAACAAGAGAAAAATTAATGAATCAACCCATATTAGGAGATTGCGTAGCAAAAAGGAGTCTTTTTCGTAAATATTGTTGGTCCATTTCACATGGGGAGAAGATTTCTTTCTTATTGAAGAGATTATTATCATTTAATTACAATTATGGGCGAAACTGGGAAAGTCAAACATATAAATTGGTATTCTTAAGACACTGCAATAGACTGGCTGTCATTTCCATCGTATGCGCACAGACTACACACCAGTGACACGAGGAATTTAAACGGAAGGCATGAGCCAGTCACCTTTTTCTATGTCTAGTGGATTTGCTACAACTCACGAGCTTTTATTTTTCTTTCAAAAGACAACATGGTGCTTTGAGGAAGGTATCATAACCAGTTGTAGGCGTAACCCCTCAAACTCCAAAGAACTGAGATAGTCACCTGGTCTGAGTTTTGATCAATCTATATGGTTTGCAGATCTACTCTATTCCTTTATATGCAAAATGGAGTTACCTTATTAACCTATCTGGTATAATTGTAGGGTCTGAGTTTCAAAGTTTTGTGTCTAATTTTTTTTTTTTTTTCTGAGAATGAGTATGTATTTAATTTTACTAGTCAGTTGTTTGGATTGTTTCGATCATGTCACTATATCAGCATGCCTCAAAGTATAGTCCAATTTGTGATTTTGATGCCTAATTCTATGTTTTTCGCACACTGTATACTGTCATATTATTCCATCATTATTTGTAATGCTTAGCAGACTTTATTCAGCTATTAAAAGGTTTGGGGGACTGCAGGTCAACTTATGATATGCATGTTACTTGATTTGTATAAGATCACCATTGTATAGTTGAAACTTTGATATATGATATTGCATCTAACGGCTGTTTGAATCTCTAACTTGGATTATCCAAGTTCTGCTACTCTGCCAGTTATGATTAGGCATTTTATGTGAGTGATGACTTGAGTGGAGTCGTTTTTCTTTTTTCTTTGAAAGATAAAATGAAGGGGAGTCTTTTGCTGAATTTCGCCGCTGTATCATTTCATTGTTGAACTTGAGGAGTTGATGCTTGGTTTTGAAAAGCCTTCGGGTTGTTATTTCTTCTACAGGCGTAAGTTTTTTTTTTTTTTTTTTTGCTTGCACCGAGGAGGATTGAACTTTTCTTATGTTGGAGCTACCTTTATCCTCTTCATGTTCCTTTGAGAAGATTCTCTGATGGCATCCTTTTTCTTCAAGTGCTTTTCATTATCTTGTCATAAGCAATATTCTCTTTTCCAAGAACATTCTAAATGTTTAGGTGAACATGTAGTTGTGGTACATAGTGGAGAAAGAAATAAAGTTTGTAATTTCTGCTTGTAGTATGTCTGTTGTAGGTGTGAACATGGTCATGCATGTGAATAGTTATACTGACTCATTCAACTGACAAATACTTCAGGAAATTGAGAGCAAGCTACCGGAAAAGACTGCTTCTGATGAGCCACAGGCATGCAAACTTTTGGCATATTTTTCTTTAGCAATATTTCTGTGGTTTCTCATAGGCTGAATTCGGAAAGAACTGTTCAAAATCTTATCATCTCTTGATCAGGTGTCTAAAGAGATGGAGATAGAAGCAGCTTGTCCCAGTGAGCTTGACCCCCTTGTGAACGAATCGCTTGTGACAAGCAATGGTGTCTCTAAAACTGATGATGACTCTTTGGTAGGTCTGACTTCTCCAGAAAAGAAGCCAGAACTTCCTCGCGATACTACTAATTCCAGCAAAGCTGAATCTGATAGTTTGGATTCCAAGACATTGAAATCAGAAATGAAGCCAGATCGAGCTAGCAAGAAGAAGAGGGAGCGTCGGAAACATAATTCATCACTGCAGTCGATTGAGGCCTCTGCCCATCCTCGGATTGACAGTGATAAAGAAGATACAGAACTGCTGGATGGGGAAAAGAGTCACAGCAAAGAAACTAGTAACTCACTTCCTGAAGACCCATCTGTCGGTGAGCCAGCTGGACATTCAGAACATGGAAAAGAAAACCCGGCAAAGGTTTCGTCTCCAACAGCTTCACACAATGAAGCTTTAAAAATTGCTTCACCATCCAGAAGCCAGAGTCTTCCTGATGTAACTCGTTCTAAAAGGGGACGAGGAGGACCAAACAAGAACGAGAAAATAAACCGAGACACTGATCTTGGTTCACCATCAGAAGCAATGGGAGCTTTATTGCGTGATCAAGTTAAGGATGAAGCCCCACCATCTTCACACAACATGTTGGAAAAGGAATCTGAAGGAAACATTGAATCAGAAGCAAGACCTTACAAACGTTCAGGTAAGAAAGCACTTTCCAAGAAGGCTAATGCGGATAAACATCAAACAGATGCCATCTCAAAGGACTCTGGTCCAGGAGGTGATCCGGAAGCAAAGCCACTGGAGCAGTCAGTTAAGAAGTTAGATACTAGTGATACCGAGGATGAACCATCAGTGAAAAAGCTTGGAGGTAAAGCAAAGAAGGCAAGGGGAAAAACCATTTCCGAAAAGGGTATTGGAGAACCAAGTAGCAAGGTATTATCCAAAGTGGTTTAGCGTTTTTTTTTGGTTTTTCATTTCCACAGAAATTTGTGCTTATTATTTCAAACTGATGAATCTGATGTGTTGTTGTTGTTGTTGTTTCATATTGTACAACAAATGTTATTATCACCAAAGTCCACCCCAAAATTAATTAATAAAAATCAAGGCCTTTTGGAGGAAACTCCCAAGTCAAAATCCAAGAGAAAGCGCACCCCAGCGAAGGAAGAGGTATAATTTGTTGTTCTTATTGTGATATTGATTGCTTTTTTTCTTTTCTCTCTAGTCGTGACGTTGTCTAATTAACTTCTATTTCATTTTGTTCACTACGTTGCATAGGGAGACTGCTTGAGTTGTTTCTGAAATTAAGGGAATTTGTTTTTGTTGTTGAAGCACCTTATTTACTATTTTGCATGTATTATTTCTTTACCTCTCTATTTATCTTTAACTTCCTGTTGCGTTGTCTGTTTGAAAATTATAAGCAAGGAATTTTTGTATTAAATCTCTTCCGGCTAAGCATGTTCACATGAAGGATCTTGGTTCTGTATGATATTTTATGGAAATATATACTATGCGCGCAATTTATTTTGGATTTACTAACCTATTGATACTTTTATCAACTCCACTGTTAGATTAGATCCCATCCCACAAGCTAAGTAGTCGGGCTCGGATTCGGATCAGACTCGGCCAGAGTCCGATCCCCGAGTCAGGCCGATCCTGGTCGAGTCACTCGGCTGTGACTCGGCCGGCCCAATCACAAATCCCTACCCCCCGTCCATATCCCATAAATTTTGAAAAGATAAGGAGAAGAAAAGGGGGAAAAAACCGCCATTCCTGCTGTAAATCGAAGAAAGAAGAAGAGAAGAAGAAAAAGGAAAAAAAAAAATCAGCAGCAGCTACGTGTTACAGCTGCTGCCTGTAAATCGAAGAAGAAAAAATCAGCAGCAGCTACGTGCTACTGCTGCTGCCTGTAAATCGAAGAAAGAAGAAGAAGAAGTCGTACCTTGTCAACAATGGCGGATTGGATTTGGGATCTCTGGTTCTCCCTTTCCCTTTCTCCCTCTGTTTCTCCTTTTCTCTTCAACTATCGATTAGATTTAGGGTTTTTTTTTTTAAATGTTTATGGGCCGAGTCACAAACGAGTGACTCGCCGATTCAGACTGTTTGAAAACTTGCCCGAGTCAGTGCAAACTCGCCGAGTTACTCGAAGGGTGACTCGGTGGATCGGTAGGGGATCGGCTCGGCCTACACCCGATCCCTGAGTTACTCGCGAGTAAACACGGCGAGTCAGACCGAGCCCAACTACTTAGCCCACAAGGGAAAGTAACTTTTCTAGAACAGAGACTTGGTTGGTAGTTGATTAATGTTATTATTATTTGTACAAATATCGCCTTTGTAGTTGGGGTTGTTTGTTAATGCCAGTTTCTTGCCAGCTTCATCATGATGTTGTTTCTCATATTTTTATTTACGTAAGGTGCTGGGTAGCGAAGGTGTGTTCATCCACCCCATTAATGTTATTGGTTTTCTGATATTGATAGGGAGTACAACAAATTGTCAATCCACTTTTAGTATTTTTTTTCTTTAAGTATTCCACTTTTAGTTATTGTACCTTTAGGGAAGGTAGTTCAGTTGTTTGGAGGAGTAACACCTTTCATACTGAGTATTTGATAATGGAACAGGCAACTAGTGATATGATGTGTGCGCACTTTCTCATTGTTCAGATGGGTACCTTTTGAACTTCATTGACAATATGTTATGGTAATCAAGCTGCTATCTTTATTATTAGCAGTTTCATATAGAGGTTGGCTACTTGGCTGCCAGTTTATCTGTGACTTGGTTCTAACTAAGCAAGAATATTACTACCCGTTAAATGAAGTTTGAAAAGTAGGTGATACTTTTATTAAAGCATTCTTTCTCTATCCATTCTTTTCTGTGTTTGAAGTTGCATATATGGTCTATATGCTTCAAGTTGAAGGGAAGCCTCATTTCTTGTTGTATCTTTGTTTCCAAATGTTCTCAATATAACTTTTTTATGTTTAAGGTGTGGAGAAAGGCCTGGATTTATACATTTAACTCTCTCTGTTCCAGTTAACATATACCAATTAGTGTCGTAACATTTAATGTGGAACTTCTATCAGCTGCTTATTGTTATGATTGTAGTGATCTAAGGTTCTTCTAACTAGTCAAAATCTTACAATGCGAAACAATATTGAATGGGTGACTAGAGATGAATATTAACCATTTTAGTGGCTGCCATTTAGTGTATCTTTGTTAATTATTCAAGAGTCTTCTGTTTAATGATCTTGTGTCTTGATCATTACCTTATTGTCTTATATAAAATAATGGATTTTTTTTTAAAGTTGTTCTATCTTATATTCCTATGGCAAATGCTAGTTTTGCTTTGGTCTGATACTGATTGGTTGCACCAGAATTTTTCTTGCTGCATCATTCTTTTTCATGTTAAGTAACATCCCACTTTGCTCTCTGTTGGGAACTTTTAAAGTTTTTGGTTGTTTACATTTCCATGTCAGGCTTCTGAAAAATTGTTGTCTGTTGAAGAACCTGATGAGAAAATGGTCGGTTCCAGGATAAAAGTTTGGTGGCCAAAAGATCACACGTAAGTACGGACTTTTTTTTATCATTTTTAGTATGCCCTTTATTCATAAGATAGTGCTGCTAAAAGAAAAGAAGATAGCAATATGTTGTATGAGTGTCATATCTATATGGTGTTTTGCAGGTATTATGAAGGCGTGATTGATTCTTTTGATCCTATTAAAAAGAAGCATAAGGTGAATTTAATGTAATGGGTTTTATATTTCAAATGTTTGTTTACTGCAGCTTCTTTTTATATATTATCTGATGTTTTTTTTTGTGCAGGTATTATATGTTGATGGTGATGTAGAGGTATTGAATCTCAACAAACAACGATGGGAGTTTGTTGAAGGGAACTCTGAGCCAGATGAGGTGGATGGACCTAGCTAGTTCTTTATTATGTTATTGTTTTTTGGCCTTTCTGTATACTGATACATTTTTGCTAGCAGGGACAAGCAACTGATCTTCCTAGTGAAGAACAAATTGATGAGAAGTAAGTGCAGAATTTTAAGCTGATTTAAAAATTTTCCATTTAGAATTGCTTTATACAATTTTTGAAAATTATCTGTTTGGACCATAGCTTTAAACATGATTTTATGTTGGTGTTCTCGGAATTCAATGTCTATAAATGAACTGTTTTGATCATTATCATATTTTTGTCTTCTTTTCTTATTGAAGATAATTGATGGGATAAATTATGAACAGCATCTTATTAGGTGCTTTTTAAGTACAGAGATTTTGATGATCATAATTAAGCTATAACATTGTATTATGATGTTATAGGTGCTTACATACTACTGCCATCTAGTGTAGCTTTAGGTTCTGTAATTGAACATTATGTCTAGCTTGTTGGTTGATCTAATAGTTTCGTGTGTGGAGCAGTCAGTCACCTTTTGCATCAATTGTTGAATATAAGTAGCACATGTGCCTGTAATTAGTAATACTCCATTGAAAACTAGGGATGACATGTTGGCTACTTGGCTCACGAGCAGGTCCAATAAAGGTGCAGTCTGAACCCAACCCTGATCAAGGCCCACTCTCCTTCTTCATGATAGACACGATTGACAAATTTTGATTTGTAGGAAAGGAACTCCCTGCCTGAATTTCATTTTTCCTACTAAAAATGAAACGTACCTAAAGCCTAGTCTGACATGAGCAGTGTCATACTATGGGCTTTGGTCGGGATTCGGGAGTTTTATTTTTCTCTCTCAGTCTGCCTGGATCTCATCCCAGCTTGTCCCACTGCTCCTTTTACACGTAAACTCTATTTTCTTCTTTAAAAATGCAAAGAAACTATGGGTTTATGTGCTTGTATTTGTATATTCTGTATACCAGTGCTCTAAACTTGACCTGGATCTTGAACTGAGATGGTTGGGGAACTGGTGAATTGGATGGGCTAGTTCCTGGGTGTGCGGGTCTCATCTTGATTTCAGAAAAGTACTAAAACACGTTTTGAGCCTCCTTTTAAATATCAAACTATATGTTGGTCTTAGAAGAACTTTTATCAAGAAGACCTCAAGTTTCTAGTTTCATTCTCACATTCAACCTTTTAACCTCCTCATACAGTCCTTGTCCATATTTTGCTTTAGTTGTCATTTAGCACGATGGAAGGATTAAAGTAAATTATCTTAATAAGAGAAGCATAAACGCTTTTTTGCCAGCATTAGGCCCTCTTCTTTGGTGCTAAATAACTGAATTGCTTGTTTCCCTTGTATATGGATATTTTATCCATCTGGATTTTCTACATATTATTTTTTGTTCTATTTTTGTTTTTCCTGATTCAATGTTTGACCAGGCCTCAGAAGAAGAAAGTGAAAACAAAATCTGATTCCTCGACTAAGCCAGCAAAGATAGATACTTCATTGAAAAGGTGAGTAGACCTGCATTCTACCTTCAAATTTTGACTATTGACATTGTCCTTATGCTTAAGTTTAGAATATTTGGGCTGCTAGGGGTAAAGGAACTTCAACCAGCAAATCCAATGTGGAGGCCACAAACTCTGGCGATGAAATTAAGGATGATGATAAACTTGTCAGCCTAACTAAAGAAATCATCCCTAAAACTGCACGTAAAATCAAGAATGAGAGTGGTAAATCAGAGGAAACCGCTACTAAAATTGGTAGTAAGTCGAAAGAGGGCACCTCAAAGATTGGCAACAAGTCCAAGGATGATACACCAAAACCCAGTACAAAATCCAAGGATGAGAGTACCTCAAAGGTGGGCAACAAGTCCAAGGACGATACACCAAAAACCAGTACAAAATCCAAGGATGAGAGTGCTGGTAAATCTGAG
This sequence comes from Macleaya cordata, assembly GCA_002174775.1. Lineage (NCBI taxonomy): Eukaryota > Viridiplantae > Streptophyta > Magnoliopsida > Ranunculales > Papaveraceae > Macleaya > Macleaya cordata. Next base: position 51,032 of record MVGT01004413.1, read on the forward strand.
GAGAAGACTACCAAAACTAAAACTGGCAGTAAGTCAAAAGATGCCACCCTGAAGCTCGGCATCAAGTTCAAGGATGATACAGCAAAAACCAGTACTAAGTCCAAGGATGAGAGTGCTGGTGAATCCGAGGAAAACACTACCAAAACTAAATGTGGCAGTAAGTTAAAAGATGCCACCCTAAAGATCGGCAGCAAGTCCAAGGATGACACCTCAAAAACCATTACGAAGTCCAAGGACGAGAGTGCTGGTGAATCTGAGGAAAACTCTACAAAAACTAAAACTGGCAGTAAGTCGAAAGATGGCACCGCAAAGCTTGGTAGCAAGTCCAAGGATCAGAGTGCTGGTAAATCCAAGGAAAACACTACTAAAACTGTCAGTAAGTCGAGAGATAGCACCCCAAAGCTTGGCAGCAAGACCAGGGATAATGCACCAAAAAACAGTACCAAATCCAAGAGTGAAACACAAAAAACAGACAAAAAACCGGGTACAAATGGCAATTCCACCAAAGGGAAATCTGGTTCGTCAAAGGTAAAAGAAAGCGAGGATTTGGGGGAAGAAAAATTGGTGGATTCAGCAAAGGCATCACAAGAAGGAAGCGAGACCAAGAGTGGGAAGAAACGACAGAGAAGGGTGAATGGCTAATGAGGTAGCTCTGACTTGCAGCGGTCTTACTCGAGCATTTTCTCATGTGTTCATCAGGTAAATATAATTTTATTTTATCCAGTCTTCTTTTGTTATCACTCTAGGAGGCATACATAATCTATTGCAGCAGCTTGTACTGCGATGTGGTTTACTGGGGGCCATGTATTTGGTACTTAGTCATTTGACATAGCTTGGGGTTAACAATGTTGAATTCAGATCGTAATGGGTTGATGTAATGGACTCTTGTAGATTTCTTCCTTTTTTCTTTTCAGTCCCGCCTGCAGCTGTTGATGGTGAACCTCTTAACTTTTTGTTTAAATTGTGCTCACAGATAATGTAGTATGGTAGGTTCCCTAGACACAAACAAACACATGCTGAGATGGCTACATGGTAACCGACCCCCAAGACGACTTCACCCAGTATGGGCGGGTGAGCTGAAGCATTTTATGGTCGCTGGTTGTCAATATCTGTAGATTTTGGTTACTTTTTAATCAAAGGTAGAATCAGATAGGTTTTGTGGCAGGTCCTTTTTTTTTGTTTGAACTTCGAACTTGTCAGTAAGAATGGATGATTTTGCACATGTTTTATTGTAAAATCGGTGCTTTAGACATGACCTCAATTTATATGCGCATCTTGTATGTTCTTTTTATGCTTGTAGTAGTAGGTATTAACAAAATTGAAGAAAAGTGAAAGCAGCGAAGAGTCTCAGTGATATGCCTCTTTTTTCTGTATCTACTGATGACAATTGTTTAGGGAGCAAAATAATGAAATAGCAGCAGAGAAGTTTCTCATTGTTGGAGAGAGAGAGAAGCAATGGTAAAATATATGGTTCAAGACCCATCAAACTCGGAACATATTTGGGTCATTTTCCGATGTCTGTTTGGGAACCCCATACGTTAGAATCAAATAGGCTTTTGAGGAGTCGGTTCCATCTTGAATAGGTTGGTTGTTGTCTAGGGGTTTGTGTGCTGCGGTCGTCCCCCAGAGCTTTGTATTCAGCTTCAGTAGCAATGGTTGGGTTTTGCACAGGATGAGTGCTCCAAGTTGGGATCAACCTAGTTGGGGTCCCTAGCCTAGTAACCAAAAACGCCCAAATATGCTGGCGTATTCGCGGTTTGGGAGCGGGAGCGCCTTCGATCCATGGTTCGAGAATTGCCGGAGCGCGGTTCGCGAATTGTCGGAGCGTGGTTCGAGAATTGTCGGAGCGCGGTTCCACTTTTTCGGAGCCCCTAATCAACAAAATACTTTCAAATGTCTAATTTTTTTTTTTGTTAAGTTTGTCTAAATGGACTAATTTTTTTTTACATGTATGTTATTTATACTATTTGGATCATATTTCAAAAAAAATCAGCTCAATCGGAGACTTATATCACTACAAACACCTAATTTAGACTTTATAGTGTGAATGAACGGCTGACATTTAAAGTGATTTGTTTGGAGGGTTAGATATATCTGATTGAGCTGATTTTTGGTGGACATTTTATAAATAATGATAATATTATATCTAATAAAAATCAGATGATTTGAAGACCTCTAACTTGTAAAAAAATTCGTTAAAAAATAACCTTATTTAGTGCCCTTAAAGCACACGGTTGTGTTTCTCACTTAGTTTTTAGTTAGTAAAAATTAATTTTTTTCATAATAAAATATAATTAATATGAGAAACAATAAATTTTAGTTATTATATATATAGTATACTTTAAATAGCATTAATATAGTTAACAAATAAGAAATATAGAAAATAATAATTTTTTAAAAATAGAATATTATTACAAAAAATACTTAATAAAATTTAAAAATTGTTTTACTAACTATTCAATGATTTTGTTAATAAAAATTTATTTAATAATCTAGTCTATGGTAGTCAATTAAAACTTCAACTACGTGAGAGTAAGTTAGGCGCTCCGAAGGTGCTCCAAACCTTAGGCATTTTTAAATTTGGCGCTCCGACGCTCCCGCTCTCGCTCCCGCTCTTGCTCCCACTCCCGCTCCGCGCTCTGGTTACTTAGGTCCCTAGTGTAGGGCGCATAGGCACCCCTTGCCTTGAAGAAAAGAGAAAAAACAGTCTGGTTTCAAAAGATGTTAAAAGAATAATCCCAAGTTCCCAACTCTTGATTGCAATTCGATAAAATGTGTTTCAACTCGTTGATAAAGGAGATGGTATAATCAAATTGCTATTTACTGCTTTCAAGTTGAACATATAAAAAGTCCTAACAATTTTTTAGTAGGAATTAATGGCAGCAAAAGAACCAACTGGTTGGAGAACCATTGTCAAAAAGGACAATAACAAAAAATTTTATGTTGTATACAAAGGATTCCATCTAGGAATTTACACCAACTGGGCAGTCTGCCATGACCAAATTAATGGTTTCTGTGGCGCAAGTTTTGGAGCCTTCAAATCTATAATTGAGGCAGAAAAATCATTCGACCACTTCATGCAAAACAAGTATGGTGCAAGCAGAACATGAGAAATAAAAGATTTTTTCAATCCTAGAATTCCCCATGATATCTACAATGAATTAAATGGAGTATGAAAATGCCATATTCAAGAAGAAAAAGTTAAGTTTCGAAGGCATATGAGCAGACTAGCTGAATACATCGCAAAAAGCGAATCAACAATTTTTGAGCTGAAAAAATTGGCCACAGAAGTCATTAAACAAAACAACTGGAACGATGGAGATATTGATTACGAGAAGGTAAACAATTTTCTCAAAATAGCTAATTGAATAAACTTTGATGATTCTCTATTACACAAAATTAAAAAAATTTGTTTATTCGAAAAGGCGAAAAAATGTTTTCCACCAGAAATCTTCTTAAACATAAAAGAAAAGGTCGAGGATCATATTAAATACATCAAACAGATGTATTTAAATAACTACCACATGATCCATATCACTGAGGGGTATCCCAAATTATCTGTAATCACAAATCATGATTCTTGGGACATTGAGGAAATTGAGTGGGGAATAACCAATTACCTTATCTTCCCAAATCTATTCACAACGTTTAAAGATTTTCCGTTAATGATCAAAACTATGGTCTATCATACGACAATGGGAGGAAAAAGATTGCAATACTTTTCATTCAGAATCACCAGTATTGTTGGATGGAGATGACTAGAAAGATTTTTTCAACCATACCAGATCTGGCATCTCAAAATTACAGAAAATGAAGAGTTTAATGCTATTGAAGAAGATCAACCAGATGATATTTTCTCTGAAGCAAATCAACTTGATACAACAGAACTATGGATTAAAAGTTTTATTGATATCAAGAGAAAGGCTAAATCTCTTGAATTCAATCCCATCTTTAAAATTACTGATGGAAGAAGAATTTTTGTTACTGAACTACCAGTTAATTATGTTCCATCAGAAGAACAACGTGAAGAAGTAAAAGAACTTTAAGAAGTAAAAGTACTATTTTTTTCCTTTTCAGTAACATAATAAGAATTTTAATTAAAAAAAAAACAAAAAAAAAAACAAAAAATTTCGGTATTCTACTGTTATTGAAATTTGATGACATCAGCATGATATCGTGCTGATGTCATCAATCTAAAAAAAAACCAGTACTGGTTTTTGGTTTGTTTAAAATTTTTAGTTTAGATTTTTATTTTTATTTTTATTTTCAAAAAAAAAAAAAATCGTACTGAATATAAGCAATTCCATGCGATGACATCAGCATGATGTCGTGCTGATGTCATTAGTTTTATTTAAAATAGATTTTTTTTTTAAAATTTTATTTCACTCTTGGTATTTGTTGTTTTTGTTGTGCAGGTTGAAGTGGAAAAAGAATTAAAGTGCAAGACCAAGAATTTTTTTTTTGTTGTTTTGTATTTATTTATTTTATTTTTGTTATTTAGAACAATGTATTTTGGATTGTAGTTTTGTAAAACCTAAGTTTTGACTCTTTTAAAAAAGAGCACAAGTTGTAAATCAACAGGGAAAGACTATCACTAGATAGAGAGAAAAGTTCGTATCATCCGTGAATATTCTCTCTATTTATGTGATCTACACCTAAGGTTCGCACATCGTTTTGGAACGGTGGCCTTAGTCGACTACAACTGGTCATCGCCTGGTGGTATCCGGGAGGTAATTTCTAAACACTCACGAATCTCGTGCAAGTGGATTTTTGGATGCCTTTGCTTGATTAATTGTGAAAGTCTAAATTCGCCCTACGGTTAATGAATTTAACCGTATGTCAATGTGACTATGGTTAAGGATCACACAATCACCTAATTAAAAATTACTAAGGTGATAAGAGTACAACAAAAATCTCTAACAGGAGTATTGACTTATTCGATTCTTAATATGCGGAATTAAGAACAAGAATCGAATATTTCAATCTCACAACAAGTATGAAAAATATGCACAAGAGATTTTGTTAACGAGGAAACCCAAACTGGGAAAAACCCCGGGACCTAGTCCAGCAAAAATTCACTAAGAGTTATTGAAAACTTACAACCCGATTTACCACTCGATGGACACGAATTACGACTCCCTCTACGCTCCAACAGCTACGGTGTACAGTTCTTCCACAAATTCGAACTCCACGAATTTGCCTCTTAGTAAACGTTGATGCGTCTCCAACTTGAACTCCACAAGTCCCGCACCTTGAACCAATACTTGACTCCTCAAGTATATCACCACAAGCTTGAACCTTCAAGCTCAATCACCGGAAATCCACCGGTAACAAAAACAGAGTTTTGGTTTTGAAATGGGAAGGATTTGAACCAATTTCAACAAGCTTGAGAGCTAAAAGATTAGAGTTGAAACTCTTCAAGAACTTGTTGATTAATAGGGTGAATGGTTGATTGAATACTGGAGATTCAACCCCTATTTATAGTGAAGATGTCCAGCTCAATCCTAGACTAAATTATTAGTTCTAGGTCTAATGGTAGACACCATTATTGGGGATGAGAGAATAATCTATTGAGCCTCTCATTCCACTTAGAGATGTTTCCCACGCTCAATTATCTCCCTAAAACAAGGCTTAGAGGGAGATGAGCAATAATGTGTTAGAAAGTTACTTTACAGCTCAGAAAATCGTACTCAGAAAAACGAATCTGGGCGTCAGTTTCGAAATCAAGCCAGTCGGTTTCGAAACCAACATGTGGTTTCGAAACTGACTGATTTGGTTTCGAAACCCACAAGCTTCTTTGATAGTTATTGCCTTTTGATTTCGAAATCAACATGTTTGGTTTCGAAACCAACAGTTTTGGTTTCGAAACCAAACTTCATTTAACATCAGATAAAGTTTGGTTTCGAAATCAAACTAAGGTTGATTTCGAAACAGACTTTTCCCTATAGATAATAATACCATCAATGCAGTTGGTT